>JAGJTL010000039.1:3089339-3105043 GCA_022063505.1 Calosoma granatense
ATATATGTGTATGTATGTACAAAACATCGTGTCGTGCGTTATTAATCTTTTCAAGTTTAATTTATTTTCCATGTTCGCCGCGGGACGTGGGCGTGACATTGGGCGGGCTGTAAACAGTGTGCCGGGGCCGTCCCTTCTTTTATCTCCGGTAGGATTTTCAGATCATTAAATGTAATTTTTCCAGCAGGGAAAGCTTCTTGCTGAACATTGTGCGTTTCTCTTGCGCGTTGTGTTACGCACGTTGTGTTACGCACGTTGTCTGTTGTTTTGTACGAAACCGCTACCCTACTCTCCGCATTCTCTCCTCATGTCACCCTCTTCCTACTCTGGATCCGAGTCAGTGTGGCCGGGTACGTGGCTTGCGTGGAGACGATATTCTCCCAGCTCGTTTCCACGTGGGTTATTCGTTCACTCGACTCGTTCTTTTATCGAATCTCGACGGTACCGTTCGCGCATTCATCCCTGTTCGACCTCCCAACAGTCTCTACTACTACACGATTCCCCTTCTGTTCTTTTCTACCGGTACAAACCACGTTTAACTAACACACATACATCCACAAGCAGTGGCGTGCCATTCGTCAGTCTTAGTTACCACGGGTGATGATATTTATTGTATTGTTGGGTGGGTAGTCATATTTTCTCACGGATATTGGTCTGTTCTTGACATTACTCTACGATTATTATGGTTGTATATATATTAGAGATATCGTACTGTAAATGTTGTTCCCTTTAGTAATGTATTAAAAATCCCTAGCACGCTCCTGAATATTCGTATCTTTAAACAAGGGAACGTTTGTGTACGTACATATGCGAGTGAGGGCTTTTCAATGTTTTTACAGATTGATTGACACCGGTGGCCCATTTAGAATGTTAAGAATGCAGCAAGGAAATATCTGGTTACAGAGTTCGGTGTGCTTCCAGTTACCAAACGTTTCTTCTGATAAGGATACGTTATTCCATCCGCATTTCTTATACCGTTGTGTGCACTATTTGAGTCTTTACGATGTGGATGGATTTTCAAGAAAAAGTAACCGTTGGAAATGAATGTTTTTCTGCTCAAACATTCATTTGAATGTGAATCACTTGGCTGTTACAGAAACTTTTTCCTTTTGATGACAAAAATTAAATTAAAATTCCTTGGCCTGTGCCAGTGTAGACCCGTACTTTTTTTACTTATCAACAAAGAGGAAATCAATTTAGCCACAGTCGGATTCGTAATCTGCTCGAGATTAGTACCGAACGAACCGTGGTTTATAACTATTAGCTCCAAGACGCTTTTAGTGTTGGAAACTTTTGCAGTTTTTCACAGATCGACCCGATTTTCAATCGGCACCACAGATTTCAAATATTCCACTGCTATTGAGCTTGATGATAAAATCTTTAACAGGCATCATTGGTTAGTTAGTTAGTTGCTACACCCGTATATGTACGATACGAAATTAAATGAATTTCTTTCTGATATTTATGTTCTGTTAATGAGTGCAGCGATTGATAGCAACTGGGGTTGATTGATATGAATCAGTAAGCTAATTTGATTTGTGACGTGAGACTTTGTGCAAATGATAATGATTAATGACGTATGAAAATCGTCTGTACTTGCGGTCGGTCGCTTGTAACAAACGTTCAAT
Source organism: Calosoma granatense (assembly GCA_022063505.1). Classification (NCBI taxonomy): domain Eukaryota; kingdom Metazoa; phylum Arthropoda; class Insecta; order Coleoptera; family Carabidae; genus Calosoma; species Calosoma granatense. Next base: position 3,090,968 of record JAGJTL010000039.1, read on the forward strand.
TAGCATACTGCGATAAGAAATCGGAATGTTGTAGAAGTTAGGGCATAGGAAGGAGGGGAGTCAGCCGCTGTTACCACAGTCTGTACAACCGACAGGGGACCGTGCGATCTGCGAGTAAGATTACTGATCCTCGCCCGCTACCCCACATCTCCCTTTCTATTTCTCTACACCAATACTAGCATGCATTACCATGTGCCTATGGGTGTGTGTGCTACTGCTGTTTTGCGTTGCGACGATGCTGCCGTTGGCTGCAGACAATGCGCTTTCAAGTGACGCGTTTGATTAAATTGTTCCCGGCTGTCTGTAGGAAAGTACAGGGTGATGGGGATCGGTAATCCAGAGTTGACAGCTCAACTGAGTACGAGGCTCGTTCGTCCACTCTCATCCGGCCATGTTGCCCAACGTCCCGCTTGTTCATTCGTTACTCTGCAGCGCAATTTTATCTCGTATTTGCTCGTTCCCTGACGCCACATCACCACCGCCGGAGGGGTTTGTTAACTTTATATTGTTTTCCAAATAACGAACTTACTTATTGAGGCTTTAATTCGGCGACAACACTGCAGGATCATTGGGTGTCAAATTGAATTAGAATATTGCGGCCGTTCAAGGAATTCTAATTTAATTAAATTTTCTCTCTGCTTGATTAATATTTCAGGGTGAATTTAAACGACTTTATTTTTACTCTTGCATATGACTGAAAGAGTTAGGATTGGATTAGCCGGATGCTAGTATCTGTGGGGGTGAGAGTGAATGTCACCCTTCTGCTTACGCCGGATAAGCTTGTTTCCATTGTTAAGATGTAAAAAATTAACAGCTCTCTCTCTCTCTCTCTCTCTCCCAGTGACAGTTATTCGTTGTTTTCTTAAATGCAATTTGTCCTTATTTGGGTGTGTAATTCGTGAATTGATTTCACATTTGTCAACGTGGTTTAGTGCGAAGAGTGATGATGGTAAATCCCTAATGTAAATAAAACCACTGCCTGTGAATGCGAGCGCTCTAACGTGACCGGTCGGAATAAGAGGAATAAGCAGCATAAGCGTCCTCACACCGTTTACTTACATTAAATATTTAAGAAGATTCGCGTCTTTAACCGTATTTAGCTCAACTTGCAGTCTGCAGCCTAAGATCGATTGCACCTGTCGCTGGCTAATGCGTTAAGAAATTATTCGTATGAATTTCCTTCCAGCCGTCGACAAAAACGGAGCTCTGTCGTTCTTGTGCCTGCCTTGTTCGAACCTTTCTGCGGCATTTTAATTTGATTTTGTGCCATTGTGTGAACACGACCGATTGCCGTTGCGGCTGTCGGGAAATTGAGCGTGCCCAAGTATTGTTCGGATGTCTTCACCATTTGTTCAGACTGTGATTATTGCGTTTCCGCGTAAGCTACACGTGCTCGGGCACGTTCACTCTATTTTCTAAATCTGCATGCCTATCACTCGGAGAATTTGGCAGGTGACATCGGTCTGCCATACGATGTACACGTGACAACACATCCGCTCTCTCTCTCTGTCTCCCGCCAACCCAATATGTCCTCCAGGGATTCCTGGGTTTCTCTACAACTATCGTCTCTTAACTGTTCAGTCTGATTGACGGCTCTTACTGCCGACTATTGAAATTGATTGTTCGTTTCGACGCATGCGGAATGTGTAATCATCCGACCGACAATGTTTCCCCAGAGGACAGTGGGAGCTTCATATCTATAATAACATCATCTTGGGATTTGAAAAATAATACCTCCGCTGGGGATATTTGCTGGTTTTAAACGAGCAATGCGTGATTCAATCGGGCCATTCGTACAAATGGGTAGGGTAGCATTTAACCTAAATACTGTGTCTATATGAATGTCTATGTACGTACAGCAAAGTGCAACAAAGCATTTGTGTAAATATCTTTTCTATTTGACAACACAATTTCTCTTGTTGCTGATAGTTCCCGGTCGTGTTGGTGGAGTTCTCGATTTATCTTTGCACTTGCACGTTCACGGATTGGTTACTCTCTGCTGCTATTCAGTTCGGTGATTGTGGGCTTCATATATTATAACCTGTGGTAGCAGTTCAGGTTACCAGGTTTCTCAATGTCTGAACTAACATATTCAGTGCGTGAGGAAGAGACCTGTGCTATGTATGGAATATATAAGGAGCGGTGCTTTGGTCACTTCAATATTCCCTGATGAGATTTCACCCCTCTGCGGTAATATTAACAGTAATTTGTATACATACAGACCCCTGTTGATGCGAAATTCATTTCGAAACTTCACACGACCGTAAATGTTATTGAACAGCACTGATTCACACGATTTTCCTATATTAGTTTCTCGAAACTTCTGATAGATACTTTACTGAAACATACATACATCCTGTGTAACTATACTTATAGATATACTACTTTGTATATAATATATTCATGTACATATCTAATACTGAATATCTTTATACATACATATATTTCGGTGTATTCTATTTTAGAATTTCCACGAAAGTTCCTCTTTAATAAAATTAAATAATTATCTTTTCGTTTTTACGAAATAAATGAAAAAGTATATAGTGACACAGACGTTAGTGTTGATTTTATTTTTTGAATATTCAACGCATGACAATTAATTTAAAAGGAAAATAAGATATACCGTCCAAATTGTCGCATCGTCACTTTACTCCCTTTGTGTTTTAATCTTATTTGAGGCGTAGAGCGACACTGGCTGCCTGCGAGAAATGTAATTTAGAGAAATCTCACAACCAATATTTACTCTTGTTACAGTGTAAATTAGCAAGCAGGCCTTGCTCTTCTCACAGCCAACTGTTTTGCACGCATACAGTTCGCCTCTGTGTGTGTGTAGCGCCTTGTGTCGTAGTCACGTTGCGCTCTGTTTGTTATGACTTTTTTTCCTTATTTCGTTTTGTCACTAGTTGAGTTAGATATATAAAACTGCCGGCTAGTTTCTCTAACAGAAATATCAAAGACTTCCCTTTGTTAGTGGCAGACATGCAGGCAGCAGCGAGAACTTGCACATTACACCAACTTTGTTAAAATTCTCGCCAATTTACCCTCTGTCTCTGTGTTAACTTGTTTGAAATCGTTCAAATGATCTCAGAGTTGTTGATTTTTTCATTTGTACAAGAGAAATTCACTTTTGTTTAACGAAACGTCGTTACTTTGTACCTGGTGTTCAGTGTGCCTTTGGTTGTCCTGAAATTCAAATGTCGAGTCATTCACAGAACGAAAATTGGATTACGCTCGAATTCTAGAAGTTGGTTGTTCTCTTATTCAATTAGTACTCCTTCAAATTTAATATCAATTAGGTAACTTTATTGTTCTTCTGAAACATGCAGCGCCATACTTCTATCCTTTGTTTTAACCTATATTTGTTCACTGATAGAAATATATTGAACAATTCTAGATTTCTCTGATAATGTAATGTTCACTGATAGTAATTAGTAATATTTTATCATATAACAAGAGTAAACACGTTTGTCCAAGTGAATTGCATGAATATAAAACCGGTAAAGTGTTTAAGTGGAGAAATAATATACGTACAATGTACCTAGCAGATATTGTTTCACTCACTGATTACGAATCAGCTGTGTAAGATTATGCCGTGAACGTATGTTACCGGCACTAAGTTCAAATCGATTTGGTCATTTTGTGCTGCAGTATGTATTGAGAACTACGTAGTTCCGGTGCAGTTCAATCCAATTCAATTAATATAGATCTTCATTAAGAAACAGAGGTGAACTTACTCCTATAACCGTGTTACAGTGAATTAAGTTTGGAGTTCAGTTCACAGTATTAAATCTTACTGGTTAGTTAAACTGCAAAGCACATTTCACAATAAAGAGAAAAACGTGTTCCAGAACTTATTTCATTCTAACATTGAATATACTTTCTTCATTTAATTTGAATTAAAAAGAAATCTTTCAGAAATTTTTTGGCAAAACTTCTCGTTCCTTTTGTTAAGTTGAACGTCTCTAGAAGAACATAAACAGTATTGCATTGGAGAAAGAATTGCAAAGTATAATTTCCTGACTGCATGCTGTTTAATTCAGAGGACGGAAAATCTTAATAATTGTTACAAGAAAACCAAATGGGAGAATAAACTTTCGCAACGGACTGCGAGTGTCTCGGTGGAGTCGAGCAAACATTGCAACCTTCTAGCAGAATAAAAGATGTGCTCCAAGTGTCCCCCGTTCGTCCTCCAGTCCGTCAGCGTGTCTCCCAAAGGGACCGAGTCCTACTACCTAATGATAAGATATAGGTCTTGTTATGCTTCGCACGTACGTTCCGCATAAACTGGGAATTTTGAATGGAGAATTTATTGTGGGACGAGAGTTCGTTATTTATGATTTTGCATTGGTTGTTCTGAATGTAGAGGAAATGTATGGCTTTGCTCTTCATTTGCGTTATACCTGACGGCTCGTAAAGAAATGTTGTTTTATTCATCAACGTTTCTCCGATCTAGGATCGGTGATGCTGAAACGAGAGCACCAGTATTCACTTTGCACTATGTGTCTCTCTATTCACGTCTCAACACATAGATACATAAATAAATGAAACAGTCAGGTGCACATCCATCCTTTGCACAGCACCAAATAATTTAGTCTCATTTAAGTAAACGTAGATACTTCATTTGACATTAGTGTTTTTGTATAATTACAATGATCGTTGCAGATTTCACATTTAGTAAATATGCTTTTCAAATTGCAGATTGTCTTTGCAAATTGTAAAATTCACGTACCGTCAACATGAACATATGTTACACTTGTTGTAAACATTTCGACACTTGGGAAGAGAACGAATAATTCACCGTTAAGTTAACTTAAGAATTCGTAGTCAGATAGACATTAATCAGGACTATCGGCGTGAATTGCGACGAGAGAGGCAAGTTCTTTCATCACATTCTTTCAGCAAAGTCGCGTTTATTCAAAGTCAGTGGAGTTTTTCTTCACAGCTCTGTTGAACGGATATTGTTGACTCACATGCGCTGGAGAATAATAAATACCAAGCGTCTTGAAAATTCGTCTTTAGAGCAGTCTCCACTGATTTATGCACGAATCTACTTTAAGAAATACTCTTTCTCTCTCCGTGTTTGTCGCTCTATTTGCATGAACGACGCGCTTTACTAAAATGTGTGCTGCACGATCCTAAGCCTCTTCAATGTTATTTATGAACGCCCGGATATTTTTTGTGTTCCATCGTCTAGAATTTTTGTTCACTAATCGTGTATATCCAATAGGATTAAACTGGAGCCATCTTCTGTTGATCATATGATTTATGCAGCAAAAGAAGAATCGGATTATAGAAAAAAGAACATAACTTACTGAATCAGTGTAAACATTTATATACCAAATTTTATTCGGCGACTCTTCGTTGCCGTTCTTATTTCTAATGGTTATAAATAACTCTTCCATTTTAATGATAACTAATTCTAATTAGAAATGGCTTGATTCTAATGAAATATAAATTGATTTAATCAGTTCGCCGACGTGGATTGAGGTATATACACGTAGTTTGTTACTGGCGGGTGCGGTTTGCAACACTTTTAGTTATCATCCATAAAATTTATCAGATTTACGAGACCGTTAAGTCGTGGATCATTAAAAGTTCTGTGGGTGTACGTAACGACCTAGAGGGCCAGACGAAAATCAGCGTCTGGGGTCGTGAACCGCCCCCTACCAACACTTTCGCTAGCCTTGTGCGTTTAGAAGACACGGGGGATGCGTTTATGGCACATGCTTTGTTCAGACACGTCACGCATCTCAGACAAACGAAGCGATTTTGCACCCGCCAGCTTTTATTCCTTGATGAACACATCATCTTTTACTGTCACAGATATACAGCCAATAAAATATCACTTACCTAATTATTTTTTCTTGGATTTTCTGCAAGTTCAGCATTAGTGACTGGCGAGGGGAATAATTGATTACTATGATGACGTGTGATATCTAGAGCCAGAGGGGAACGAAAGAACAAATTTTGTAAGACTGATGAACATACATCCATGTTTCTGCTTTACTCGTATATCTGTACACGTTCCTATTAACGAGCCCGTACAAAGTAGTAACTGCAGTAGCAACAGCAGCAACAGAAACAGCAGCCCACAACCCTATCATTGTTCCTTTCGACACTAGACGCAGTGCACGCCTGCACATTATCTCTCTCAGTGTTGTGAAGTGATTCTATTAGTACGTAGCAACGTAACTTGTTCCACACATGTGGAGCTAAACATTTTTACGGGCACTTAACACTTGTGTTCTTCACATAAACAAAAAAGTGATACGGACCGGGCGCACGATGCACATGGAGCGAGTGTGTTCCGTTTTGAAGATGGTGCATACAATATTCATGTGTTGACTACAGCAGGGCGGTGCCGTAGTCTGTAGCTCGTTGTAAAATATCCGTCAGGATGTGCCTTGGGACGTCGAGTTGCTTATGAAATCTTGTTGCCGGTACATCATAACAAGTGTTGTATTTATACTTGGAGGTAAATACTCGCATTCACTATAGCGAGAAGTATGGGTTTTATATATTGGCTGTTTTCATTCCATTATCGAGCCTGCAACAGGATTGGCGTGATACAAACACTGTGCCACTCCCTATACCGTGTTATATACACACGTACACATACACATTACCTATTCCTCCTCATAAACATGCGAGCAGATTTTATATATGTACATGAAACATGAGACAAAGTTCAAAACTTTTACATTATTTAAAGCATTTTCTACATATATAGTTTTATCATATACAAATACGTGTATATAACATTTTCGCGTACTGCTTGGAACCAAACAAAATCTGGTTTTATCAGGAATGTGTGATAAAATGCTGCAGACTTCTCAACACGCACATATTTACCTTCAAACTTTTTCATGAATACGCATGTTTCAAAGTATTTCTCATCGGATGTGACAGTGTTGTTGAATATGTTTGTGTTGGAGCTAATATATTTGATCATTTTCAGGCGCGTCTATTTATTGAATATTGAATATAGATGATATACTGGTAGATCATGGCATCCTAATTTATACGGCCCTTGTGTACTGTACACTTAGGCTTTGTATAATTTTACATCAAGGTGATATATTTCGCTGCAATATTGTTCCGTAATGTATTCCATTATTATTGAATAATATTTATATGAGGTAACCGAACACTACCCACGGGACGTCAAGCAATAATGCTCTCCGTTACTGCAATTATGTAAAGGTAAATTGTTCCTTGGAACAAGGCATGTTTGTACTTGCCGTAGGTACACACAATGCTACCTTGTGTTTGGAAATTTGCAGTCTGCTCGTCGTCGTCGTCGTCATTGACTCCTGCCTGATGCCTGAATTACAGGCAAGTGCGTGCTAGGCATCGAACGAACATCACCAGCAGGAGTAACACACGCAAGGACGGTTACCCGAGGAGTAAGGGGGTGTAGTTGGAAGAGCTTTGCTGCTGCTGATGCTTCGTTCCCGTGTTCGAGACAGCTTTCTATACTTTTTCAGAACTCTGACACTAAACAATTCGATTCTAATTTGTACGACTGACAGATGTCAGTAAAACTTCTACACGAGAAAGAAATGGAATTCGTGTTGGGAACTGAGAAGTTCCTACCGCGAACGACAAGTGAGAAACGCACCGGCCGAATGTTCTATGCCGTGTTTCACTCTGGTACAGGCATCGCACGGATGAAATCTAACGATGTTTATCGTATTACTCTGGCAATCTTTGTGGCAGGATTTATGTTGCTTCTCAATGGAATTACTTTCCTTTCAAACTTCTCGGTAATGATATGACTTGGAGACATCACTGGTATAACTGTTGTGTTGTTATTGAAAAACCTTACCTCCACAGTAATCCTCCAATTAAATACCGATTACGAATTAAATTGGAAGCAAATTTACAACATTTAGATAAATACTCATTGTATGATTGAATTTATCCTTTGTAACCTATTTTATAGTTTTGTTTGGTGTTTAATATTGCATATGTTACACAATAACTTGTTGTATGATGTGTGGTATAATTTGTCAAGTGTATGATCATGTATAAAATTTTAGAAGCACTGTAACAAGTTGTAATACATCATGTAATGATGTTCATCCATAGTTTGCTCTGAGAGTATCGCTCGGTCTCTCTCTCTTGCTCTTTAATAGAGGATATTTAGATTCTGTTTGTAATCTAATAGAGATTATTAAATAAATTTAAATTAAATGAAGATTGCCAAGCTGTGTCGGGTTCGATGCTTCGCTGCTGCCATTTCGCAACGTTGGAGTGGTAATTGATCACGTGATGAATGCGACGTCACCGACACAGAACGGAAGTTGCGCTAAGCGATCTCCGTTTCCCTCTTCTCGTTCCAGTTTAGCTGTGAACTTCATTCTGCCCTGGCCGCGTATCCAACCGGAATGAAATCTAAAATGGATGATGATTCCCGCTAACGCAGAGTATTATACCTTTTGGATCAATATCGTAAAATATGGGACACTTTTTACTCCACGAGCTCTACCCGTACGCCCATCCTTACAAATATGTCCTTTGTTATAATACCATCGGCATTGGAGTGTTATTATATGTTTCAACAAGGCTCCAAAATTTCCGATCCGTATCTAGCGAAGCTAGCAAATATAATCTCCGCAATGTATTGAATCAGTTATCAGAATCTATGCAATATGTACATAAGTACGATAGGTATTTCCAATTTTCAATGGAAAATGTAGTATAAATGTAAACATCTAAAATTATAGAGTATACGTTTGCTATATTCATTGTTGTACATCATGCAGACAAAGTGATATAGTGTCTATGGTCAGGAATAAATAATTCTATGAATCAATTATTTAGATCTCGGAGAGGGTAAAATCGATATCTCATGCTGAAAATACATATTGGTACAGCTAGTATAGCGTTTGGTTTGTTTATAAATAAAACATTAATTAATTCAGTGTATCACAGCATGCCTCGTGTCTTTACATTCACTGGTATTTTGGGCGGGTGGGGCCGGGGAAACTGTTTGTGATTCTCAACACGTGATAGATGTCCTGAAGAAATTTCTGATATTTGCGTGTATGTAGGTAATTTACTTTGCCAGTTTTTTCGAATGATTTATAAAAATCTGTTTATTCAGTCGCGAATATACAGGTGAATTACATTAATTTCCTTTTACATAAAACGTATTTGTACAATGTACATTGTTACTCCACGGTGGAAAGTTTGTATTTTTACAAGCTCTATGTGATACTCTTGTTTTATGTCTTATCTCAAGCTATTACTTTTATATTCATCAGTTCCTGTTCTCACTTGTTAACACACGTAGAACGAGCTCATTTGTTCTCGGCTGTGTAATCAACACGCAACAAGGATATTTATATTCTCTGAAATAATTTCTTATTTTTATTATATTATATTACTAGGACAAAAAAGATTTTTGTTGTTCAGTTGTAAATATATAGTAATTGTATGTTATGTTGTTGTTGTATGATATTTGTCTGGTATACTAGTACAAATAAAAAAGTAAAAAAATATTAGCTGAACAACATATCCTTGTGCGAAACATATGTGTAGTTGCCTTTGAGAGAACGGACACAGAAAGAATGTGGTATTGTTTTAGAGACGAGAAAACATTTTCAACTGTATCTCTGGAGGTACAGAGATTCGTTCTCTTTGCAAGACAAGATATTACATGGGTTTTGCGCGACGTGTCTTCGCTTTGTTTCTAACAAGTTACAACGCCCGTAGGGTTTACTAGCCCTATAAGAAATGTCAGTTGCAGATGTCTAAACGTAACTTGCTTTCAACTTGCATCCAACTGCATTCCACTAATACAGTAAATACATAACGGAAAAATAACTAACTACTTCGTACCTACCTATATATCATTACATACATATAAACAGAAATCAGTGTGACAGTATTGTATGAATACTATACATCGCACATTATTATTTTTTATTTGATTGTTAATATTTGAAATATGTTTGTGTACATAATTATATTCCCTTTGTGGAAATTCATACAACTGCGTTACAATTTGTTTTTTAAACCAAGTTTGTTCGGTTAATGGTGCCATTGTGCACAAAATCAATACGAAAATTATATAATTGGGGTAATTATCTTTTGATTGAAAAATTTAGGAAAATATGAAATAAATATTTTCAGCAAATATGTTTTCCAAATTGCTACAATATATAAATATACATTTTACTACTGAAATATTTATGTCACTATGAATGAATCTATTTTTAAAGGTTTAGACATGTGCATATTATTCCTCGCCGCAGCATGTAATACTGTTTGTCAAGCTATTGCAGTCGTTTTCATGTTGTTACACGAAACTCTTACCGTGTTTTAGTTTAATGTAAAAATCTGCAAAGCATCGTTCCAAGTTCTGGTGTTTATTCCGAACTTGTTAAGTGATTTCAAAGTTTTTATGTGGTAATGGAAGAAGATAATCATAGTTTCCAGACTTTTTTGATAAAATCTTTTCCTATTATATTTGTCACAAAGTAGCAGTGTAATGAAATATGAGAAAAAATATAATTATTTTTATTAGTCTCCAAGAGTTTCAAAAATTTCCGTCAAAATAAAAACATACCTTTTTATTATCAATTCTGATGTATTATCGTATTGGGAAAATATGTTTATAGCATAAATTTGTATTGAATGTTTCTATATTTTCAAGCAGAAGACGGAATTTTGTGAGAGGGACGAATATAAATGGTTGTTCATTAGTCGTCTGTCATACTGAATGTTTTGTACGATGCCGGCTGGCTGTACTCAACATGTAATTTTCAATGGTGGAAAATCATTTCTACGCCTTAACAAAAGATCAAATTTCCTAGTGATGTAAAATTTGTATGCAAATTTAATGAAGAGAGACATTCTAGCCAACGAGACAGCCGTCTGTTATGATAACCTAACAATGTAACCGAATTGTAATGATCTCGCATTTTGGATATCTACGTTCTCTGGATATATACATATGTATGTACGTATGCATGTATGTGCACGTTGGATATCTTCGTTCATTATCGTACGTGGAGGCGGGTGGGTGGTTAATGATACCTTGTGCACACCGCCGTCTACTCGGCTTGGCCATTATTACCACAAGGGATGATGAGTAAGGGGTGGGTGGGTTGGAGAGGTAGTCGAGGTAGAGATTGTGGTTGGTTGTTGGCGTGTGCCAGAGGCGTGCGTCTTATCACGATTGCGGGGCATTAAGACTCTTAACTATCACCTTTATCTACGTGAAATCTTCACGCAACTTCTAATAAAAACATTTTCATTGGTGGATAAGAAATATCAAACTTGAAATTATACGTGTGAACAGTGTATGGAAATTTTACGTCAGTCGGTTATTTAGAAATTAACGTGCAGTTGTTGCCGACACTGATATTCTGACGTATGCACTATTATTTAGAATATACTCATGCACTTATACGAATAACGATTAAACTAAATACTAAATGATTCTTCACATCGATATTACAAAATATAATGTATCGTAATACAATAAATAATTCTGTTTAATCGACTTTGTAGTAACATTATGATAAAAAATTTATTATTTCATTTATAAATAACAGAATATAGATATACCTAATTTCTCCGATTTTTTCTTCAGTAATCAATAAGATATTAGCTATACTGATGGTAGGAACTGGTGAGTGTAATTTATTTAGACACATTTGATTTGTTCAAGTGTATTTGGGATGTTATTACGTATTTAGTAGTTTTTTCTGAGAAACCATATTTTTCTCCACGTGTTCATTTATTATGTACGTTTAAATTTTAATACAGTATTGATTATTTGGAGGCGATGAAAGGGGTAGGGTATAGTGTAAAATGATGCTTCATTTCAGTATTATGTCAAATTATCACGTGCTGACTACCAATCCCGTCACCGGTACATATGAATATTCATGTTTTATATGGTGTGTTCATTGCGCTGAACAAAAATGTCACATATCTTGACACTTGTGAATTAATGATTGTTATGTTACATAGTAAAATGCAGCACCCCCGTTAAACAAATAAATAAATAACAGTATGTTTCGCCCCTAATTTATAGAGATATGCCAACACATACAATTTAGAATAATATTTAGTTAGGTAACCATATGTCATATGTTAATGAAACGATCATGTCATATATTTGTGTAACAAACGCGAAAACAAACATTCGTTGAAATTATAGCGTTCAAATTATGTTTTAGTTGCAATAATGAATTCATTCGTCATCGGTGTTTCTAACTCGCATCACAACCAGAAATACACTGAGTACGAATTAAATATAGTTTATGTTGGAAACATTGTATTATATATGAAATTATTATGAAGTATCATGTATGATGTATTAATGCCATGTGTTTGTTTCTGTACAGGTAAGTCCAGCCTACATATATGTTTCTATATTCATTTATAAATATCACAAGATTATTTCAGAAGTAAGTACAATTGATTATACTGCTAGCTACGTAGGTATATGCATGATTATATAAAATGTATGTATATGATCGTGAACAAACTGAATTTATTTACTGTCTGTATTTATGAAGCTCGTTTATATGAAATTCCCTTCGGTATTGTATAGCGTTCCTATTTTCTCTCCATATTTTTTAAAAAGTTATATAAAGCATAAAGTTTATTGTGTGAAATAAAATACCTTTCAAAACTATTTTATCATCACACAGTGCACGTACAATATCAGCATCGTCGATCATTTGAGAATTCAAAGCTACAACTGTAAAGGGAATAAATTCATTATTACCGGTACAGGATGTGTGCGTGTTCTGTACCGCTCTCACATCACACGTCCATATAACATATATACATATATACGTACCAACATGTACCAACCGGCCAGCCAGCCAGTCAGTAGTCTGCCTATGTATGTATATGTATATGTGTACATGAATATTGCAGTTCACAGCCAGTGTTGGCGTATTCGCAATTACGCAAGCTTTCACCGCGCAATTTCAGCCGAAATGAGAAATTTTAATCTCGCAAGAATGTCGGTGCGAACTGACCCCGAAGCCTGGCGTAATAAAATACTCACACGTTTGACTTTTGCAGCATTCATGTTTATATATGTATATCCCTTGTGTATGTGTGAATGTTATATGTATATACGTATATGTATATATAATACTATGCTTACATATATTTATATGTAGAGCTGCTGGTGCTGTGAATGTATGTGTGTGATATCGTGTATACTCTGTCGAGGTTACTGTGTTTGTGTGAACCTCACAAGCCTTGATCGGGTGTACAAATTAATTTTGAACCTGCATTGTTTTACCTGTACCAGTAAGGTCTTTTTATTTTGACGCAGGATGATTTGAATATGGATACGGTAGGAAACAATACAAGCGCGTGCTATTAAATTTGCTGTATTTGTTTTCATCACTCACTTAAAAAAAAAATGTTTTATTCCTGGAATTATTATTTCGATGCATTGTTTCCGTGTTGAATTTCTATTAATTATTGTAACTGTATAAATTATTTGTTATATATATCTGTACTACAGTGATGATAAATGTATGTATATGATAGTGTATCGGTTAATTTCAGTATTAATGTAGCCAATGTACAAATAGCATTAGGCATAGGTCATACGTCAATGTTTCTCTATTAATTAATGTTACTTTAATTTCTCATTGACGTGTATACTTTGTTGCAGAATAATTCGTGTCGGCTGATATTAACCAGCGAATATAATTTTAATGTTCTCTAATTTATCATGTGTTGTAGCACCATCTAATTCCCGAGTAGCGTTACCAATATCGCTGCACATAAATATTAACGGGGGATAATAATAATGCAATACGCGGTGTGACCAGTTGTGAATTTAATGCTCAATTTTGTATATTACCAGATTCATTAATATCTGCTTCAATTATTTTACGTAGGTATTAATCCTTTAGTATGATTTATAACAATGATGTTTGCATTCTATGCACGCTATAGGTGACATCCTCCTCCGTAATACATATTATATTTCGATTACAGTACATGGTCATGTCTGTATACTAACATAATATCGATTAAGAGTAATAGGGGAATTATATTTACACCCTGTATATATATATATAT
>JAGJTL010000039.1:3105123-3130498 GCA_022063505.1 Calosoma granatense
TATATATGTATGTGTACATATCCTGGGGCATGTGGTTTATTTCAATAATTGTTTTGGCACTCCATTCGCTAAGCGTGTAGAATTATTTAACATGAAATAAATTTGTAGAATGGAGAAATTAAAAGAAATTCACAGAGTTCCAGGAGAACCGTAACTCGACCAGGCGGTTTCTAATATCATTTAGAAGCACGGTTACAACAAAAGTCAACAATTTCCGGAACATTGCCACCGACTTAATGAAAATTCATAGCATCAGCCTTAATTAAGGGAGAAAGTTAGTTATTCTGCAATTTATTTTAATTCTTGTTTAATGTTTCGCGGTCCCGGACAACCGAGGACTCTTCTCTCAGTCACTAGGCACAGCTGTATCTCACCTGGACCCGTAGGTATAGTACGCATGCGTGCACACGCGCATATTTTCACGTGAAGGCCATCAGATATGCGCGAGCATTCACGCGTAAGCGTAGCAGGTAATAACGTCACACACGTGTACTGTGATTTGATGACGGATATGATGGAGGAAGGATGAAATTATAAGACGGAAGTGACAAACTACTCTGTAATTCGGTACTAATGTTCAACGTGGAAATGCTAAAGGTTCATAGGCGTAAACATTATATTCCACGATACGTGACCTAGTTCATTTACATAACTAAACAACCATCCATACTTTAGTCATACTCACAAGTAATTATGTTTACCCAAGAGACATGGTACATTTTGTTACCATTATAAAGTGTATTATTTGCCCAAAAATTCATCATAATTGATATTCAGAGAGCAATCTATTCCACGTATTCATCAAATTAAAAATCTGTTTGTGAACAGAAGTCCGTGTAAAATATACAGTAATGAATTCCCAGCCGTTGCTGCTGCAACCATGTAAAATTATAATAATTATCTAGATTGTTTATCTTTATGATTCAGTAATTCTGTGTAATGTAATTTGAAATTCCCGTTGACTGCTGTTGCGGCTGTAAGTTGAAATTAAAACATCCCGAAGCTTCCTGTCTTATTCCCTTTTTTTCCGTAAGTTTTACAATTTCAGTCTCATCATTTTGTCGCAGACTTGTAATTTAATTGTACATAAATATAATTTAAACTTGGAGAATGTTTAACATACTGTGAATGTTAACTAGGTCATCCCAACTCCGTGTCCTAATTTCTTTAATAATAAATACTTGAGTAAGACAAAGTTTATTTTTGCATGTTAATGTAACATAATGACACTGTGCTAGTGAACAGGGCCACAACATTTTATCCACCGTCTGGGTGGAAATACAAACATATAGTCATTAGACAACATCTGTCTAGGGTAACATCCTATTTTCATAAATATTTTTCCAACCACAAACTGTATATTTTACATCATGTTTTACATCATCATAATTACCTTTTCATAATAACCAAACATTTTCTCTCTCTCTATCTGTGCAATAAAGTTTCTCTGTTGAAATTCTGTTAAAAGTTTGTATATTTGGATTATGGAGAAATTTAGTTTCAAAATAAAAATAAATTGCAATACAATACTCATAGACGGTAGAAATATAAGAAAAATTCGAATCATTTATAAACAAAAATTAACTTATTTTTTCAATCAATTTGAAACTGTCACATGCACAAGATCAAGTTCAGAATGTAATTTGTTCACAGGGAAAAACTTAAAAGTGAGCTCCGGCCATTTCAATGTAAGTGAGCAAACAACTTTTATAGCTGTTGGCGAAAGAATTGAGATATTTCTAATAATAACTCGGAAAAGTTCGCTGGAGTAATTCCAGGGAAGCTTTAGAAAAAAAAATCGTCGTATTTGGTCACGCGAAGACATGAAGTATAAACTCCAATAGAGAACATTCCATCTAGTTTTTATACACTGCGGTGCCCGTGTCCGCTTGTTTATTGCCCAACAGAAGGACAATAGCATAAACTATTAATTCTTTTTCTGTTTGTAATAAACTTTCAGATACATAATTGAATGCTGGTTCGGAATATTTCGCCTTTGTGTTTCTGCACACAGGATAATTAACTCTATGACATATATGGATGTTTATTAAATATTTTATGTTTCTTTACTGCACAGATTAACTTTCATTGTATCTATGTATGAAATGAACATTATTTGTTTGTGCATAAAGTTTGTTCATTCTGCATTAAACTACAGCAAATAGGTCATCAGATAGAAACATATTGCAACTTTTACAATCTTTTTAAACTGAAAATGTATCTGACATAGTTTCATTCAAATTCATACAATGTATTCATTACTTTACATTGTTATTCAAATTCTTTTGGATTAAGTTAATAACGTGTACAAAACCACAAAGCTATCGTGATTGCATTGCATTGGAGAAATGTTCACTATTCAAATATAGCAACAATCAAAATTCTTCGTGCTATTTTCAAAGAATAATCAAGCGAACAAATCTTATAACTGGCACGTGTTTAGTACTTGAGAACATTACTTCATGAGTACAGCGCACCAAAATAGCACTGGTGTTGAATTTTATCTCGGTTTCATTTCGTTGAACGAACTGCGTGACGCAAAATCAATAAATTTTAAATATAGAACGTTACCAGGAGTGGTGAACAATTAACAATACTGCTGGCGGGACGGCCATGGAGAAGATGAACTTGTACTCACTTCTGTTGTTTACAAGGGGAACATTTCCTGTTCAGTGGTCGTACTTCTATTGCGAAACTAATGAACTAAATAAGATAACATGAAGTTACGTTTTTGAACGATGCGGTATGAATTTAACATCTATTCTTCATCTTATACTGCATCCGTTCCAAGAAATAATCCACTAACAGGAACTACATGTAACACTCAATTGCACAGTTTCTAGGAAAAGTTTCCTGGTGCAATTGTTCGTGTAGTGCATAATTACTTATAGCAGGGGTTCTTAAAGTGTGGTCCATGAAAGTTTGCTAGCTAATTCGTAGCAGAAAACCATGATAATAATTTTATGCAATTGCCATAAAAGTTTTCCTTAAAATTATTCCTATTTTCATTGAAAAGAATTTTTACTTAAAATTATTGTTTTTCTAACAAATTTGGTTGGCTATTTAAAAAGTTTAAGAAACACTGACTTATAGTATGTTATAGAACAACGTCCATTCTACAAAAATTATGTATTAATTCTGAATTCATTTTTGTTAGCTAAATAATAATTAATTCTGCGAGAAATTCAGGAATCTAAACAATAGTTATAAACATTTATAAACAAAAAAATATGAATTCCAAAAACAGTCTACTAGCAAGTGCTGAAATTGAAACGTACATTTCGACAATACACGCACAATGAATAAGATCATGTATACGGTATATGCATTGAAGTAGGTGTTTGGATGTGCTTAGAGTAAAACCATTTTGGTAATACACAACAGTAATGCGGGTTTCGATTCTGAGTGGAAACAAAGGGTTTTTGTACAAGATGCAACCGTGTCGGTTGCATATTCCGTCTGGGGCAAAGGGATTGTATCCAATTTAACCTCTAGTCTCGAGGCATCCGGCTTTGTTCTTTGCCACTTGCTTCGTTCATAATCGAATACAGTGCACAGTGGCGTCGGTATCATATATTCTTCTGTTTCTGCACTAACAATGCTTGTTGCACCGTTCGCTTCTATGTATGTCTATTCAGTTGTATAGATCCTGTGTGTACATTGTACTATGTTCCCGTGTATACATGTACACCGTATACATGTATGAGTGTGGGTCAGTGAGCACAGTGAATGTGTACCGGTGTATGCAGGGATATACGTATGTGTGTATGTTGTCATGTGCATTTTGTATTGGTCCCATGGTGATCGTACTATGTACCGCTACCGCGCTCCAATTGCGTTGCACACTGAGACCGGACAATAACATCCAACACCGTATTTGCAGATAGTTAAACATTCAAGGTGGTTCATGTTTATCGTTTGTTGGTTTATTTTATAAACCGTTATTAAATACCATATCTGTCCGTGTATTGGATGTCACTGAGAAAGCACACATATGTGGCATCTTTATCACCTAGTCGACATGTTATAACTTGTTTCTAACTGAAAATAAGCGCACATTTAAAATATTATTCATCTTGAATTTAACAGTTTCAATCTTAAGTACATCAAGTAAAATATATTAAACATGTATAATAAATAAAAATTTTATTATTCAGAATCAAAAATGAGTCGGAATTTCGAAACTCCTATATCCAGTTTCAATCAAATCAATACGTCATTGTGAGGGCAGTTTATAATTACCAAACTTTTGACAATATCTGTTTTTGAAATTTATTTATTTTAAAAATCAAAAATTTGTAATAATAATAACAACTGGTACTGAATTGTATTCACTGTATTGTAGTGAAAATATTATCAATTTTTGAAAGCATAACTTTTTATAACATTGGTTCATTACATTTTTGTATATGGTACATACAATAATACTACTGAAATATATATTCATGTTATGAATATAATATGACTGAATATTACACCTGAAAATCGATAATGATAATAATAAAATAAATTCAAGGTTATTTCATTTGCAAGGTAATCCGGTTTTTTTACGTTTTTTAATGAAATACCTTTTAGAATGTTATCTTTACAACAATAGTGTACGTATGTTAACATTATTTATTCTTTAACAATTCTAGATAGTGATAGTAAAAAGTACATTTAAATGTAAATGATTGTAAAACGATTTTACTGAGAGAGCTATTAGTTTTTCGCACGATTTCATCTGTTGGCCGCTGTTACGTTACGTTACGTTACATTAGCGAGTTCAAATGAAACCTTATAGCTGCCTGTATCCATTGTATCGGTCTGCCGTAATTCCCACTAGCCGTTAGGCGTAGCTCGTTGGCTTAAGCCGTATTTAACGGAGCTGTAATCGAGTAATTCGTTCTCGGACATACAGTAGTGGTACGGTATGGTGTACCTGTACCTGTACGTCCCTCTCTGGCCACGACCGAATAACGAATAGTACCGTCGCCCGGTACACCATTTAGAGTACGACAGATGCGTCGTGTTCACATGAAAACACATTTAATCCATTTCAATATCCGCACCGTTCATTGTGTACACGCACACGGACAAGGGATATTAATAACCATAGCGCCAGTCGAACCACTCACGGCACCCTCAGTGGAATGGGTGGTGGTCAGGCAGTGAGGCAGAGGGGTGTGTGCGCCATAGAGAATCCAGAGGGAACTATGATGAAAATAACAAAGGGAAACCGAGGAAATGCGAACATTCAAAAATATCGTCGAAATAATGGAATTCATCGTGCGTGCCGATGGTTTTAAGTAAATAAGGCCCCTATGTATGGATGTTTGTATCGTTGTTTCTAGAACGTGTAAACTAGTTTCCAAATTGAATCAATGTTTTAACAACAGATGCAAAACAATAAGTTTTTTATACTTTTCGCTTCACAAAATTCGTATTATTCCTTCCGGCTGTGTAGGTTGTTTTGATATATGTGATAAATTGTTTAGATATTGGAATAATCTGGTTGGAGTAATGAATAATTATTGCAAGGGTCTTAATTTGCAATAATATGACCATCGACCATGTTCGCTACTTGAATTTGGCTTAATACGCAACGTTGCATGGGGAGTAACATGAGCCGCATAGCAGGGAAGTAAATTGAGAACGATTATTATATGAATTTTCATTATTCGAAACTGCGGATAGTAATTTCGATAATCCAGCCGTGAATAATTTATACAAACGCTAACGTGTTCCCAGCCGAGCATCGACAACCAGCAGTGGCAGCAGTACTAGTAGATATCTCCCCTTGGACAAGGGAGGATGGGGTTGCTAGCTAGCTAGTAGACAGACAGAGAGAGGCATGTATGCAGGCGGAGGGAACTGTAGAGCAAGGTTGGGCCTGTTGAAGGGGGTCCTTTCTATGTAGGGAAGATCCGGTTTAGAGCTTCGGGCACCGGTCTACACTAATGGAGTTCCGGAGTAACGTCAGTCTCTCCGGAATATTGATAGATTGCCCTCGTAGAAGTAAACTACCAACGTCACTAATTATTCTGGCTTTTTACTATTTACAACGTCTTTTTTCTCCCATTTCCATTAAATCTGCGTTGTGAGGCGTCGGATTTCAACCAGTCACGTTTTTACACACAGCTTTACTCGCTCCATTGTTTGATGTACTTCACTCGTGATAATAAATAGTGCTACTTTACCAGCGAGAATTGAATGCCTCCGGCTGATTTTGATTAATCTTACGCTCATACACTATGTACGTACAATGTTACATACTTTGCCAAATTGACTTCAATAAACTAGATTCACTTGTATAGCTAAACTTGTAATTATCTTTCTGATTATATTTCATCGCTAGATCTTCTCGTTCTAAATCAATAGCGTAATTTAAATATTTCAAACCAGGATGATTTGATCCTATGATTTAAATTATGATTGTTATATTACAAAAAATCAATGATTTATATCACAAGACATTTAAAATCTAATTTACAGTGGAAGCTTTTTGTTTTCATACAATCTCCTCTCACCACCAGCAGTATTTATGTATCTGTGTCACAATGGAAAATTAAAAAAACAATTTAGTTACATATTTTTCTTAATCATTTTGTCTTTGAATACAAATATATTCAGCCATATAAGTATGCATAAAATCATATTTTTGATTATTGTTGATTTATTGTTATTGTTTACCGATAACACATCATTATACGTAGAAGTACATCTATAAAACATTTAACAATAAAAATAACAATGATACATAAATGTACACATAAATACATAACGCATACAGTTCTCTGTGTCCATATCATAAAATAAGTGAATAATGTCCGCCCGACAAATACATGTAGTAAATATCGCTGATTTCACAGTTTAAGAGTCAGAATATCAACTTTACACAACGTAAGTAACGTAAGAGAGATGTGTCGGTGTATTACATTGGTATATGCAAATCGAGTATCTCGAGTACGGAATATACAGTAGGATAATAACACTAAAGATTGATCGTACAATATTGTTTTTATTGCATCGACGCATGTTATTTCAAGTAAATTGTGTAAATTGCAATGCCGATACGATGCTGTTAAATGCACCGTGCATGCTATATAGTGCGATAGCTGCGTGAATACCCCCCCCCACCCCTCGCCGCATCGAGCCATGTGTTCGGATATTCAAGTTACATTTTATATAGAACGAGGCAATAAATTGGGGTGCCAAATTTAATTTCGTTAATACTGGATTTAGAGGGGCCGAGCATTAACAACGATTCGTTATTTTTTTAACAAATTAATCGTCTATTAAATGCATGGATATTTATTTCATAAATGAAAATATATTATTTTCGTTCATTTCTGATACACGTTTGGGGATTATACGGGGTATGTATTACACAGTTTTATTTCATAAACCTCTCCACAATACTGGATATTGTGCATTATTCTCTGTGAGAAATGCAGTGTAGTACGTGTACATTGGTAGTAATGTCAGTAAAACTGCCTCGCTAGTGTTACACATGGAAATATTTCCAGTGTAAGTGGAAAAGATTAATAGGTTCGTTTCGATGAAACGGTTGGCTGATTTAATTTTCGTCCAATTCTGTCTTTGTGTTACATTTATCAGCGCTGCAGTTCGCGTCGGGTTTAAAGCATGGCAACTAAAAGCTGAAGAATTAAACATTAGAGCCAGTTTGTTTTCAGTGATTGATTCTCCATGGTAGTGAAGTTTATGGAGCCGTAAAGCAACATAGTTATCGCGAGAGTTAGAGAGAGCGAGATGGCGAGACTGAGAGATCGCACCACTCCGTGCCCTGTTGCACAAATGGGATTTACGTTAACGTCTTTGTTTTTATTGAAAACAAAGCAACCAAATTAATTCTACTCTTATATTGGACCGTAACTCATCCGGTAACTGTCTTTGTATTATGCTTTCTCATTTGTGTGTGTTCCACTATACTTACCTCTAACTACATAACTATATGCTGTATGTTTTGTGAGCAGATGTATACGAATAACCTACGCGTAACTTGTATACACTGGCTTGTTACTACCAGAACAAATTACATTATAATATGCACACTGTGAAATGCATTGCTATTTACAATTTTCCCTTACAGTTAAAAGATACATCAAAGACTAATAAGCATATCTCGACACACTTATACGAGTATGTATATACGTACTTGACATCAAACGCAACAGCTCACTAATTTAACTTCATTGTGCAAAGAAACTAACAAGAATCCGTGTAGGAGTTCATAAAGTTTTATTCTTTTATTTCTGTAAATAACGTGAATATGTATTGTAAGACCAACTTGAGTCTGTAATGTTATTTCAAGTTTCTATCTAATATATTTCATTCGGTTTGTGAAATCTGTTGGTCTCATTAGTGAGTAGGAATATGTATTACGAACATATATATGATATTTATAATTTGATGTAGCGTGTAACATTTGTCGTTAGAGATTAAATTGCGAAAGTTTCACAGGCATGAATGTATGTATAATTTTTCCATAACTGTAATCTGTACATTGAATGTACATGTCTGGCACATCTGTAGCATTCATATATCCCCGTTGATTACTAGCGTACGTATTGCACATGTTTGTTGGCAAACACTCAGTGCCCCGCGTAACACAAAATTGGTTTTACTCTACGTGAAAAATTGAAATCTGCATAAAATATTTTCATGTATCATAAGATTAAAATTCTATTCATGCCTGGTGGAGATTTATCCTCACAACAAATGGCAACAGTGTTGGGAGGCGACGCACCGTTGCCGGATTGATGGCAACAGTCAGATTATCATACAGCTTTCCGGAACGGAACCGGAATGGCGTTAAAGCTGGTCTGGCACAATGCTATGCATGGCAGCGCTCGACCCGACGCATGTAAATAATTAATTGTTATGGAACAGACGGTCTCCGTGAATTATTCGGTATTCCCAGGATTGCTTGTCTCTATCCCCCCTGCCCCGCGCGCTATCTGTATACATACATACAGACAGACAGCTAGAGAAGCTACTATACTTTCACTCACTACTATTTCTTCTTCTTCTTCATCATCCCTAACATCATCTTTCACCCTGATGTAACTGTATACCTCTGTCTACCTATGTATGTCCCCTATGTTTGACCATGAATATACACGCCCGCATCCTACCGGCTATGGTCATGTGCGCATGCGCTAATGCTCTCTAGCGTATTACTGGTACCGGAACAATTGTATCAGATCTGATTCGGCCGGATTCACAATCTCCAAAGGATTCGAATGTAATTGATAACGTGCAGGTTAGATAGGTAGATACAGAGATGTGTGTGTGCAGAGCCTCTGTTTACCGGATACAGGCAATGTTTAGTTACTCATGGCGGGCAGGTGTTGTTCGTGCGGATTCGCCTGAGAGATTGTTACGCACGCACTATTAAATAATTCACTCCTCAGATGAGAATTGAATGCATTAATATCTACGTAGGTGGAGGGTTCCTTGATTTGTGTGAAATGACTAGTTAATACACTACCAAGATTTACTACGTAACAGAGACTCTGAAATTACGGATAGCAGTCAGTGTATATACTACATATATCTATGAATATCCGTCTGTCTAGAGATATGAGACGTTATTCATTAATAAGGTGAATAGTGAAGGTGAAGAGGTCCTTGCATATCTAACAAGACACTAACTATATGTACACTAGTAGCAATTCCTATAGACATGACTCTGAAATATGTACCACTGCAAATCATCATTCGTATAATTGGATCCCATTCAACTATTAGTTGTTGCATTGCATGTGCAATTTCTCTTGCAAGTAACAAGTTTAGTATCATTAATTTACCGTACACTGAACCGTAAGAACTATTAATCTTTAGAATAACATAGAAACCATTATCAAAATGTTCCAGATCTAGGATTATACCACCAGCTAATAACTTGGCGTTACTCACAACGAACAATGGTTGTCGACGGAAATCTAATTTGCACAAGTTGTAATTAAGAAATTACTAACTGAGCTCTCATACACAATGTACTCTACTAATACGTTAACCTTTGTAATAGAAGCGAGAACAATAGTTCATGACCTCTGTTCTTTCTTCATCTGGATATAAGCATATTTACAAAAAGTACACAAACATGTTTTGCCACATTTTTCACGGATTGCATGTGTTTACAAGAATGTGCCCGATGCAGATACTAAATTTAATGATCGTTTTACAACGCAAGAAACCAAAATTTCGTGGAATCTTAATAATCATCATATTTGACTGTACATAAATATTTTTCCTGCTTCATGATATGAAAGACTGTGCACGACGCAGTTACTAAATTTAATACGGTTATTATTACAGCGTCAGCAACTTAAATTGCGTAGATTCTTGATAGGCATGTTTGTTTATATACAAGCGGTCTTGTTGGTGTTCTCTTATAACCAAATGCGAATTTCTTGCCAAAGAAAACATAATTGCTTATTTTAGAACGTAGTTATAAATGCGTGCAGCTACTTCAGAAATGTTACCACTTCATGGCACCCTGGGATTATTAGCTTGTTTAATCAGCGGGCGACAATTTACTTCAGTTATTACGCAGTCCGTATTTCAGTATATTTATTCTGTATTTATGTTACGTATTTATGTTGATATGAATATGAGAACACAAAATATTATTTCAGTGTATTACATTCAGGGATACACATGTTGTGATATGTGAAACTCTAATTCGAATATGCTAATCATTTTATGTGCTAGAAGATGTTTATCTTTTAGTTTAGAGTATTTGTAAGTACTTTTGTTAAGTGTAACAAAGTGGTTAAAACCGTTAAGTAATGAAATGCGTAGATTGATCTGTTTTAAATTACATAGAAGGACATTTACTAAAAGTAATTACGTTCACTTTGTGAGAGGGTGTACAAGCAACTGAAAATGACATACGAAGATCAGGTGCATCATTTCACAGATTCCGACATTGAATTACCACCAGAATTGTTAGTGCATTTGTTTACATTGCTTAATTCCTCGTCCCTCTCTGGCTGGCTCGAGTATTAATTAAAACCGAATTGATTCGCTCATAAAAGTGGTTAACGATTGGAAGAAAGTTGGAAGTAAATGGTTACAGGAAATGCTTGAGGCGATTAAACGGGACAGTTATATTTCAATTTCTTCTAGTCGACGGGCAACACTTAGTGTGCGCGCTAGCATTGTAAATCTGGCTTTACCGTACAGGGAGGGTGCTTTAGTGACTCATGCACCCCGGAACCGACCGTAATTGCATACAATCTCGCCCGCCATCCTGATTATCTTCCACTTACATTGGCCCACAGTAGTGAGTGTGTGCTTCCATAGAAGTTAGTAGTGGTGGTACTGGCAATACTACTATTAGCTACTGCGCACTACTCTCTAGCTAGCTGGATTGGGGAATGTATCAGTAACGTGCTGTGCTGGCTGGGGACCGAATTTAGACTAATGTTAGTTTTATGTTAATCATTCCTATAGTTAGATTATGTCGTGTGGAACCCGAGTATTAACGATAATCTCAACAATACATTTGGGATTGCAAGTTTAAATGTCGTACGATTTACTTAAGTGCTCAACAAATTCTCTTCCGAAACTCGGAATGGCGGATTTTTTACGGGCTCGCCTGGAACTATTGTAATCAAAATCCTTGCTCAATGAGTGCTCTTATGGGCCCGAAACTCATAATTCACAATACCCTCGACTTTCCCCAAAACAAACAGCACAAGGTATATTGGTTCATATATGCGTGCCTGCGTGCTCACGCGTGTGTGTGTGTTTGTATTTTAGGGTTGGGTCTCTGTGTATGTATGTATGTATGCTCGTTCCGCATCTGTCGTTTTAGAATAAATATGCCCACTCTCTGTTCGCAAAATACAGACATTTGTGGCGCAATTAATGGTCTTCCACTGTATACTAGATTACAAAAGTATCTTATTAGTTTCATTAATATTTTTCATTATTATTTCTTTTTAGATGCCTAGAAATAATTTTTCATTAACTGAATTCTTATATTTTAGTACGATATTCACGAATTAATATAAATTCATTTATGTACTGTATACATTCTTATAACGTTTTTCAACTTTATGTATTAGTTTTGTAACAAGAAAACATATATGAGAAAATTGAAAAAAATTTTTATGAAAATATATTGTTCGAAACAAATAAATAAATACAACCACGTAATTGAAAATCACAACAGAAAAGAAAGAAAACAAGAATAAGAAAACAGATTGTATATTTCTTTTAGAGCAGGAATCCCAGCACTCATATTTCAATAGTTTTTATCACACCCCCTATGTAGAGTGAATTATGAAATTTTAGTGGAATTGTCTGAACTATTGCACTGGTAACAGTTGACTGTTGATGCGTATGTACCAGTGTGATGGTATTGCAGTTATCGCGTTACGGACTGTGTACCTCCATACAGAGAGGGCTTCCCAGATGATTGATGACATACTAATCTGTCATAATGCAGGACAGAGCACGCGCGCAAATTTATTGCTTGGCCGCCGTGGTGCTGGCCACGTTGGGACCTCCGGGAATTGCGATGGCTGTCACATCGTGGTCGTGTGTGTATATCACGTCATCCAGGAACGAACAAGAGATGGCTAATACTGCATCTATATATATATTGCCATATCCCTGTCCCTGTCCGTGTATGTGTGTTACATGTTTCGGTATTTGTGTGACGACGGATCGGATTTCCATCGTTAAATGTATCCAATGTCTTGTTCCCAATTGTCGCAAGAACACAATGGCCGTTATAATGAAGAGGGCGCCGAATGTCCCCACTGTCCAATAATGGATGGTATTTTGCCCATTCAGCGTTCTTGATGTGACTGTTGCACAATTTGCCTGTTGTGTTTTGTAAGCCAGCATGTGGTTGTTGATACATACGAATCGGTGTGCAGCCTTAGAAATGATTAAATTTCAGCATCAGTTATAACGGATAATATTACCTAAATGGAAAATGTAACAGTGTTCCGTGTACGATATTATTCTATTCACTAAACTATACATGTTGCTACAATTCCTTACAACACACAAACGTTGGATGACAAAGTGGAAAATAAATTATGGAGAGTTTTATCAGTGTCACACATAATTTGAAAACATAATGAATATAAATGTTTTCTTCGAATAAAAATGAATATTCATGTGAAATTAGTCTGTAATTAGATGTGTATGATTTGTATGTTAAAACTGAATACTTGTTGTAGGTTGGATAGCCTGGTAGTGTATTTTGTTTTGTGGTTGGCAGCATATGAGTTGAACAGCGTGTAAATTACAGTCACGGTCGTAGGCGGTAAAACAATGAATATCGGTTTAAAGACACGCAATGAAAAAATATTCTGATTAAGATTAAAATACGATGGCATCATGAGGCGGGTGAGAATGGACGATTTATGCGCATTTTAATTTCACCTCTCCGTGCCTTTCGTGCTGATGATGAAGTGCAAGAATTAAGAAAATAATACCTGCAGCCGTCGAGAAAATCTGTTGCAACTGTTATTATGCAATGTAAGTGGAAGCCTTTCTTCCGATACATTTAATGACCTGCATTATAGCAGATTATGTACCAGATGTACAGATTGTGTAGACGTAAAATGATGCCAGGACAACTTCAAATATAATCATGTACAATTCGCGTGTTTCAATTACCGTAATAGCTTTCCGATGTACACGCGCGACTGTCCGTATCATGCCCGCCGCTCTCCCATTTACCCACCAGTAACTCCCTATCCCACCCTCACCCAGCACCATCATCCATCTATCCAGCCAATGTGCCTCTCTGCCCTTCGACCAGTGTCGGTCGATTGACGCGCCATGCGCATGGTAATCGTGCGTCGCGAGCGGCGCGAATGACAATTTGTTGTACGATCGCAGCGCCACCGGAAGAGAGTGGAGGTCGCGTGCGGACCTTTTCACTTCGGGCAATTGTCCGCGTGTACGTTTGGTTAAGCTCTCCCTCCTCCCATTCATTCGTTTCGTTTTTGCTCCGTCATTCATGCTGAATTGCTCTTTCCAATAAGTCCGACCGATTTAATTGTTAAACAAAACCCGGTCGCTAGTTTAATATTCATGTTTGTATTGTCCAACTGGGCAAATGAAACATACCAGCCCTCTGCTTCCTTTAGGCTTATTGGGCCATTCGTCTTTTTACAAAATAACCAACTGCTTAGCAATGCTGATTTGCTGTTGTTGTCATATAAGAATAACACAAGTTTATTATCAACGTCAGTTGTTACCAGAACAGAGTTATTTGTCGTAAGCTCTTCTCATTCGGGTAATTCGAGTTACGAGTGCACCATCCTTCTGTTCTGGACAAGCTGCTGTTGAAAGAAATAATAAAACGAGTGCGTTCTGACGTCAGATAACAATAATAGCGGAGCGGAACGAATTGGAACAAGCCATCCTCAGACCGGATTTCTTCTTGTTCTCGTTCATTTATTTAAGATGTACGAGGCATTTTAAGTAACGAATCGCATCGTTTGTTTCGCGATGGTTTTGAATTTCGTATGTTGCACGACACGGACCAAGTAACAAATGGTTTTGCTTAATCTCATGTTGAATTAAATGATTCTAATAAAACTCCGTCTTTCCCATCTGTCGTTCGTATAACGCGACACTGCTGTGCCCGCGCGTGTCTCACACAGTCGGCCGTCCTAGATTCACTCACTCTGAATCTGTTCCGTCGTCTCGCTGATGTCGGCGACTCGAATTAAATCTAGATTGTGCACCGAACTGAACGAATACTGGACTAACGTACAGCACTGGACGCCATGCAATCTTGCGTCTTACTAACTATCCTATTTTATATCACTTTGTGCAGATTTGTGTAGATATTCGGATTTAAAATAAAGGACGAAAACTTTGCACACTTACAAACGTAGAAGAGTGTTATGATTAATGAGCACGGTGTAACATGATTGCTGTGTGGCGGCGGGACGGTGCTGTGATCCTACAGACACATATAAACCAATAAGCGGTTACGAGCTCTAACGTCTGTTACCACCAGACTCAATCCTTAATCCCGTCACATAATTCGTGTGCTCGCTTCCCTGACACTGACACACAAATACACGGAGACAACTGAACAGGAACGCACATCGTGCGAGCACGTTCGGTTGATCACGCGCGCTCGTATCATGCCACCGGCACCGTCATATAATCCAGTTAGCCATTATGCCGCGGAAAAGTACAGCTGCCCTCGTGTAAAATTAACTCTGTGTAATTAAAACCCGGTGTTCGTTGGCGGCAACTGTAATCCTGGCGCCGGCGAACTAGTATCTTCCTTAAGTCGGTCCTGACGAGGGTCTGCCTGGTCCTAGGTCATATATACTTCGTATATGTATGTAAGGATATGTGAGAGGAAGGAAGTAGTGCAATAGTTAGTTAGGTACCACATAGCTGGATATCGGATGGCTGGTTGAACGCGTGTGCTCGCGTGAATCACAGTGTATATCTAATGAGGTCTGTCAGCGGATTTGGATTTTCCACCGCAGCAAAGCGACGCGTTAAGATGTGTGCCTGGCACGATAGCGGGATTATGGCCAGAGCTAAGAGCGGCAGAGGATACCCGTAGTAGGTGATTTGCATTCATGGTGCGATACAACCATCGTCATGGAAACAAATATAGGAGTTTCGTTTCCGTCCGTTCAGCACCGTGCCGTACTGTACTGCACTGCTGGTCCGCGCAGTGCCGTCCTGCGTCCTGTAACACCGCTCTAAATACTCAACGGCTGGAACGTGTGGCGATCCTGTAGAGTGGAGCTTTGAAGTTGCTCGATTATTGTTCCGCAATAAAAGTAAATGGTGTTAGCGAGATGCTTCGCAACTCGAGTTAAATGTATACCCGTTGCTTTTACTCTAATCAACCATGAATATTAATGCGCTGAACTATTACTTGCATTGATCCGCTATTGGGAGAACGTGTTGTAATGGATAGGGCCAGCCGATATTACTGTACTGTCGACCCACTGATGTGTGATGGTAACTTGTAATCGGTAAACTTTGTTGATCAGCACTGTGCAGGATGTATTCTCGAGTTGTCTACTCTCTGTTGACAACGTCAATCATGTACACAATGTACGCATTTCATATGCAGGCTTTGCAGTTTGGAGTCTTCATCATGCATAGTATGTAAACATACCAATGACTGATATTATTAGCTACTATTATACATGTTGGTACCCTTATTGTATGGAGTAACACAAACCCTTAACTGTTGTACCAGTTTTGACTTCGTATCATATCTGGGATGCACGTGCACTTCAAGTATATCAATGGCGTTAGCACGAACGTTGGTATATAAGAATGTGTGTAGTTTCACAGTGCGCGTAGCAGTATTTGGTACCTGTTGACAATGTACCACTATGTGTACATTCTTGAAGCGCTAAGTGGTGCAGTAAAAGCAACGAAGGGGCCATCGCCCTTCGTCCGTGATTCAAAACCTCAAAACGTCGTAAAGAGCACGTGTGCACCTCAGTTGTGCACCATTGTCGTCGTAGTATGGACGCACGGGCCGCATACCAAACAGTTTACATGCGGGACAATGCCGGAACACACATACGCATGCACATCACATGTACGCGACTCAAACAGCAACAAACCTGCCAGCCAGACATACATGCACATTGGGCAAATTGCATTAGTCCTGTACTGCAGTCCGACATCACGGTTGTGCCAGAACCAATTTGCACCAAATTGCGACATCGCCAGCACTAATAAGAGCCGGCGATACTACACTGCCTGCACTGCCAGTGCCGGATTAAGATTTATTGCTATTGGATCTCGACTACGTTGGTTTTGTGTCATGCTGTATTTATGCGGGACGTGATAACAGTGCATTTTACTTGGAGATGGAGTAAATTAAGTGTTATCACCGTTATTTGTATGGATAGTCTTTGGAATTGTACAAGATGTGTGCGGATGTTATAGGGTAGAATACTTTCAATTAGATCATATGTAATTTATGCAATGTAGTAGAAGTTAATCTGATAGATGAATCTGTTGTTAATATTATACCATGCACCCTAGATACTACTAGCTAGGGAGAAATGTAACGTCGATTGAAAGAATTGCTGTTTTGCAGGAAATTTTCTCTTCATCCATCCCTGCACTATGGTAAAAAGTGAATGAGGGACGTCCTGTGTGACACCGGATGCTTTTTGCAGGCGGTGTCTCAATAATTAAATCACATCGGATGCACGAGATCCCCAGGGATATAATCAGATCGTTACTGACGATGGACCCTGGTTCCGATGTATGGAACAACGCATCGCATTCTTAATTACATAACGATGAATTCTTGGGGGAATATTTAATTTTACAGTAGACAGGTCGTTATGTTGAGACGTGTGTTGAATATCTAACGAACTATCGATAGACGACCCTCATAACGCCACTTACACATTGAATCGACGAATCTACAGGATAGGTGTAGTACAAGCATGCACGTACGCACTCACGCACGCACGCACGACATCCGAATCGGATGAAATTGCGTTGTGTTGCATGGACTAGCCAACGTCCATTCTCCTCCACTCACGGGGGACGAACATGATGGGCAGTGCGTAATCCGCTTTGAATATTTGGTCTACGGCTCCGGCGATAGACAGATCTTGCGGATGCACTGCCGCCTGCCTGATAATGACGCTTACATAGCTCGATGACCAGGCGGCTGAACGAATCCTGAATATTGATGTGGTCGTAAATTTTAATGGAATTCCACTTCCTAATCACCTATACATTTTTAATGTTTTCATATACCTCGACATTTTGTTGCTCATAATAGCAATTTACTTTCATTGTTTATTAATTTTAATATTAAGCGTGTTCGAATCCGTATAGCTTCACTTCTGTTTTTTTTTCCGTTCAGTATTCCAGCATTCATACTTTCCTCTCCTGATCGCACAATGAAAGCAATTGCAACTACTATTTGATTTGAACTTTATTCTTTTTGGTTATGACACAGTCGGTACAGAGTCTCTGTTATTGACTTCAGTGTTTCGAAATCTTGCGATTCTAAAATTTCATTTGTGAAATGTGGCAGTGATTGGTGTGTCTGGTGCCGAGCGGGTATGACTGGAGACTGTGTTTGTCTTGCGGTATTTACATTTTGACGCTTGCCGACGGGTGAAATCTTTCTGGCAACCGCTGTGCAGACTTCTAGTATTTATTTATCCTGCCAATATCAATCTTACGGTGTGCCCACGGCGGTAGATTGCATTCTGGGCATACAAGACAACGCCATCTTCTATTCTTTTGAAGTTGTTAATCTCGCCCTCAATTCACCCGTGCCCTTCCCGTTGTAGCACGATGTATTAGCGAAAAAACGTTCCACGCGCCCTTACTTTCGCCACAGGCATTTTCTGCAATCAGACGATCGCGTCACAGTAGTGTTCTATCAACGACATACGCTACCCCCCACACTTCTGTCGCCCCTCGAGTACTATTTCCTTTTTTTACTCCGAACACTATTGACGGGCACCACGTGACATCTGATTTGTGTTCGACTGTATTAGGTTCGTAAATTGATCACGCGATTTTGTAGTTTCGCAAGAAAATCGGCAAAGAAATTTATAAAACTTGTCAGTTTTCGTGACACGGATATTTGCCTGTCTTTTTATATATTTCGATACTTTTTCGTTTAGTTGATTTCGATAAAAATAACTTTTCTATAGCTGAACATGACAACCGGAATTATTATTGCTGTATATTTCGTTCAATTCATAATGGACTATTTTCCGTCTAAAACAATGGATTGTATTTATTTTTCATATTTCAAAGTTATACAAAATAAGTGAGGCATTATAGAATTTCCAATATTGCATCCGATGGAGAATATGTGTTGATATTGCATTTCTATGGATAGTTCTGCTGACATATATGGACAAAGTTCTGCAGTAAAGTTGTAAACATAGTTTAGTCCTGTCCATTTAATTGAACCAAATGATGCAACAACAAGTTACCAACGTTATTACACATTTACAGTTTAGTACATGTACAAGTAAACATATATTAATAAAATTGATTCACGTTGTCAGTATCTAATTGTATGTTACATTACATAAGCCATTCAACTAATGTACAGTAATTTGGATTAAAATTTATTGTCTATCTAGTTTATGTAATTGTGTAATCTGTTAGTACTTGTTTGTATTCAGTATGGTCTTGACCGTTACATTAGGTGGATATTGACGTTTTTTTCGTTGGTGTTGTTGTTGTTGTTGGTGCGTTCGTACATAATATTTGTTCACAAACATTAACATTTGATCGTGATATACTTATGAATATGTCATTTAGTGTCGGTGTGAAGTGTGCAGTTTATTTGATATGTCAGCACGAGACATTTGGCCGTTAGTGCAACATAGATTTCCATTTAACACAGGGTGTGGCAGTGTGTATATCCCGTGCTGTGTTCCGCTACTTTGTGCTTGATTCGGAAGTATTTCTAATCTAGCTGTGAGATCGGTGTAACTTCGCACTGTCGGAGGAAAAATACTCGCCCTCAAATGGAGGTTATAAATCATCTTGTCAGTGAACGTCGCGCGCAAATATCGAATGCAGGTAATTGATAATGTCTGGCTTATAATGTGAGTGTCGTCTACTGATGTATTTCAGTTAGTTGCACCCGTGCCCTCAGATATGAAATATGAGTTTGCATTATCTTGTATCACTGGGATGATTCATTACTATATCTACTGTATGCCCGTACAATGTTCAATTATATTAGTGTGCCGAATATAAACTCTCTCGATGCACATTCGTTCCGATCTGAGAGATCTATCCGTTTTGCTGGATGACGTTGATACCTTCTTGTAACCAGCTATTTTTCACTTGATCTACTTTCATTATATTGAAAAGTATTGATGTTACAATTCCTGTTGCTCTATTAGTTTTATAATAGATTTCAGATAGCATATAGCGTGCACTGTAACTGCAGTTCCCTGGCTCCAATTCAAACCAGAAATATTGATTCATGTACTTTTTCATCATTATATTTCATCTTTTTAGCTGATATTCAGAATGTATCTATACTATGTAATAAATATTTATGTGATGTTTATCACTGCGGTGGGTGTATGGCTTCTAACGTTATTACTCCATATTTATGTATATGGTGATAAGTTTCCTGGCATATGTGTAATAATTCATTTTCTTTCTTCTAGGTAAGTGATGCCTTCAGTACAGTTCCAGGCAACAAATCAGCAAGCCTATATATCAAGTAAAATATGATTAGTCTAATATTTCTTACTTGGAATATATTTAACAGACATATTTAAAATTTACTTTCCATCTTGAATGTTCCATGTATGAAGTTCCTGTTAAATATGTATAATAAGTATTGATTCTAATTAATAAGAACGGGGAACATCGTCATACCGCTATTAACTAATGAAATTTCTAATAAGGCTTCGGATCCAGACCAAGTATTCGGTTGCTAGATTCAGTTTGTGTTATTTTGTACCGTGTGCAGTTCGGAGAAAGATGAAAAATCCTATTTGATGCTCGAGTTGCTACTGTCGGAAAGCAATAACAGGCGCTCAAACTTGAACATTTACTTTATACAACGTGATCGTACGGAATTTACCTTTGTCTAGTCAAGGAGAAAATCGACATATCCTTTGGTTAAAAGGAATTGCACTGTTTGCACTTTTATTTTTCATTAATTTCGGGTTTTACTTCTCATCGACTCGACTTTACTAATAACATTACAAAAACTAGATATTAATTAAACACAATTATCTGAACATAAACATTCTTAATGAACATACATTTCCTAATATAAAATAGTAAAAAATACAGAAAATACATGTAGAAATTCATACGCGCAAAATGGAATAAAATTAGTGAAAATAACACTTATGAATTCTCATCTGAAACATTAAAATGTCATAAAAATGAAATCTGATATTAAACACACCCAGTATAATTATACGTTTTAAATTCAACGCGTACATTAATATACAGGAGAAACAACAATTTACTTAAAGAAATGTATAATTAAATTTTGTTAACGGCGGATGAAATATATGCGGGCCGTACCGATTTACAGATCATGAGATTAGGTAACTGTGATTTAATCAAAACCATATAATGACGTTAAATTGATTGTGAAAAAGTGTAATGGACAGCAGAATGCCCTCTGGGGTTGTAAATTGTGTTTTTGTTTTGCTGTCAATTTGCGCTAGGAAGTTCTGACGTCACGACGCTCAACATTGCTATAATAATTCACATTGCACGCGCGCAATGTGCACGTGCCGGCAATGTATATGTGAAAATAATTATAATTAACGGTTCGACGCTCTCTCTGGCTTCGCTGAACACCAACGTGCACGCTTCTGCTTGCCTGTCGTTTTTCCAGCTAGCGGCAGCAACAGCGACAGCAGCATCATCATGCTTACTACGTAACACATAATACTATATACCTTGTATATATCAGTTACATGCTAATATTACAAATTGTTGATATTTTTACACAATACATTGTATCTTAAAAATGTGCACATACATATTTTGTAATATTAATCCAAGTAAATCATTACTTCATATATTAGAATATTTCCAATAATTTGTTACTTCGGATCATGTATTTAATTGTTGTTTGCAAATATATACAGTAATACAACGACACCATAATGCACACGTCAATTGCAGTTGATAGATTTCATGCATCAGTTTATTATCAGTGTTGGAGAAACAAGCATTGTGCAAATTAATGATGTTACATTACATGACTCCATTTACGGGAGTCACACTGAGTATTCGATTTTGATATTCTCTCATTAGATATGTTATATATTCATAGTACTTATATGTACTTGTCATAACTTGTGTTTTTATTCAGCAATGTAGATTTGAGCAGATTATATATATGAATGACTGTAACAATTCGTAAAACGGTCTGCGGAAAAAGCGTAGATATTGAAGTAGTTTTTTTTCAGACGGTGATGAACGGCTGACAAATTTTCTTTGTAAAAACTCCCGGTAGTGATTATTCCGTATGCTGGTTGACGTCCCTCTCCATAATAGACACTCCTCATTGTTACATTCTCTTTAAAATTCATACGGTCGCGACAATTGTGAACGCAAATCATAGTAATCAGTGCCGAAGGAAGAGTGACTGAGAGAGAGACGAGTAGCAGAATGGCAAATGTAGAGAACAAGTGCGACAAGGATAGTGTAGAGAGGAGAAAAAAACGCTGAAATGCAGTGATTTTTTAACCGGAACATGATGGCATTGCCGTCCGACCTGTCACATCGCATTTCAACCCCAGCGAGTTACATTTTTAGAGTGATTACGTGCACTTGAATGTATATTCGGAACATTGACCCCCGCGTCTCATTTAAATTCATCTGCATAGTGATGCGCTCTCGCCGCTCCGCTGGCTGATGTGTGGTGACTCACAACGAGCCGCCGATGCATGTGCACATCGGACGGGGATATACTCGTCGTCCCAACACCACGACCACCCATCCACCCATCTGTCCATTCATCCCCCCCCCCCCGCCACATACATACACGGCGTACATGCAACCATCTCCATAGCCCACAAACCCCCGAACACCACCAGCAGAATTAGATGGCAACCGGGTCTATTCTGCCACCAAGTCTCGTGTCGCCGCTTTGCCTCGCTGACGATGATGGACACTGGCGTTGATATTTAAATTCCATGCAAGCTTCCGTCATTAGCACGAATGCACATTTGTATAATGTTTCTATTTGAATTTTCAAATGTCGTGCTCGGTATAGTTGTACTTTGTTATATGACGTGACTAAAAATTGTTAATATCGAAGAGTGAATGTTGCACCATGTTGAATATAGGGGTAGGTGGTGCTGTAATTTACTAAATTATTACTTGAAACATGTCTCTTTCAAACACTACTTTGAATTACGTGCAAATTACATGCATTTGTTCATAATAGCAATCAGTGCATCATAATTGCCTACGGTATGTTCCATTCACAAGAACTCTTTATTACATAAATGCAATGTGACTTAGTATAATTTGTACACACTAATCTGATAGCAATGTGTAGAAGTAGAAAATAACACTCAACCTAGGGCCCTAAAAATGATCTGTCATGCTGTTGCCAGTGAAATATTCAAATAGTAAAGATTTATGTGAGTTCTAATTTGAAAACTATTCGTACTTTCACCCCTCGTCTAATCCGCCGTACTTTAATCCGATATCTCAGGAAGAACTAACGCATTTAAATGTATTTATTCATGATATAACAAGATTAGAATTAAGTAGTAGGGAGGGGCTAGAAAGTTGTACAGTCACGCAGTAAAGTACTGTTACTTACAGTTTAGATATATGATAATTTTTTCATTATTGACAGAACAGTCAAGATGAAGTTAATAAATATTTATAATATTTTGATTGTTTGCCTCTGTTGCCGAATGAACAGTTTCAGTGTAAATTCCGTTGTTTAGTTAGTAAAATATATTGCAGATAAACTATAACATGAAACGTTTTTTCCACTAACATTTAACTTTTTATGTTGATCTACGAGCATTAATCTGTATAAAGCTGCTGTTATTTTAGCTCTATTGTCAGCGATTTACAAGTCAATAATACGCTATTCATAAAATCCCATGCTTCAAATTCAATTTTTTTATTATCATGTAATATATATTGCGTATATTTGTATTTGAGTAATCAATATTTTTAGAACCATATGTTCCACTGTCTTCTTGTATACTTCTTTTGTTTATTTACTAGTGTACTTGTTATGCCAAACACCTGAAAACAAGTTACCAAGTAATTAATTAGTTATTTTAACAGTTGAACTTTTTGTTTGTTATGAAAGGATTTTCATTGTAATAATTTGAAGAGTATTCTTGAAGGAAAATATTTTACCAATGATTATGGTATAGAATAATACAGTTAGATAGACTTACATAATATACTTGCATTTAGTACAAGTTATAGGATCACTTAAATGGAAATCTGTTTCCCTACACACATTTCGCGCGTGATAATTAAACCGCAAGAAACTTTATTTCACAACTAATCGCATCCATTATGACCGTTTTCTTGTACAGTTTAATAGCTCGTTATACTTGGCATAGAGCGTATTACAAGCTGTGTGGTTGAAGTTAACGCCTCTATTGGATTTTTTATTCATTACTCCCGGCGTTGTTACATTATCATAATGTAACACGCACGCATGTTGTACCGTACCGTGCTGGCTTCGGTCGTATAACATTGTACTGACGCACCCCCCGACTCCGTAGTGTTTGGTGTGACGCCATTACGGTCGCCAAAGTGTTCGGTGTTTGGTGTATGTACGTATGTATTCGCAACAGCTCGTGTCATCTGCACACGGGGCTTATGGCAGAGCACGTTGCCTGCTGCTGCTGCTGGTGCTGGTGGTGCTGGTGCACCGCCGCCATTGCACATCGATGTAATTAGCACGCCGTTTATATAAATTATTAGCTGCACTTGGCGTGTTTGCCGCGTGACCCGGGATCCGAACCTCCCGCCGGTACATGCGGGGTTTGTAACCCGGATGATTATTGACAATAGTGGTCCATACACAGTCCATACAAGCGGATACAGCGATCACAATGGAATGTTTATAAATATTGACGAGCGCATGGTAATACGTTGTTATACGTTAATTATTATAGTATCATGAATAAATCGGTATACAATATGTTGTTGCATCGTTGGGAATAAAATATACCTACACCTGTTACCATCACTGCATTAATTATATCAATATTTATATTCTACTATAGACATTCAACAAATAATTTATTATTTTCAGACATTGTTTAATAAATTTAAATAATATATATTTCCAATAATTGGGTCATAATTTATTCAGATAAAAATGTCATGTTTCAAAATTATAGTTACGTGCATACATTTCATTACACGTGTCATAAATAATAAAATGTGACATACATTCGTTTACCACTCACTACAAATTTTAGATCGTTCTGTTTTTTTATATTTACAATTCCAGCACGTTCTTTATACATTTTTATAGTAATCATAAATATAAAAATCTTTATATTTGTATCGATCGGAATGTTTGTAGTTTTGACACACATGCAAGTTGTTGTTGTAGTATTGGTTGTTGATGACAGATATACTAATTTTGCCTTGCTTCCGTTTGTAGTGTTACATAATACGCAATCACATCTTTTGTGTGGTTTATTCATGTCTTATCACTGCTGTACTGTAGTACAGAATGTTAATATTGCAAGAGTACGTGTACATCGTTGTGCTCTCAGTATGTAATTACTACCTTTTGTATAAATCATAGAAACGTTCTTGTCTGATTTGCTCACGCTATCAACACAGTACTACATCAGTATCTGCCTTCATACCTATGTACACCAGGATACTACTGTACATACTA
>JAGJTL010000039.1:3136039-3186267 GCA_022063505.1 Calosoma granatense
ATCTGTCTGGGGATTATTTTCTAGCATGTGTGAGCGCATAATGCATAAACCGCACCTTACTTTAACGATGGGAGCGTCCAGCCACGCACGTTGCTTGCTGTGATAACACACAAACATATTAATCTTAGCAATATTGTTAATGTGTACTGAATTAACAAAGCATATGTCTATAAAACATAATGCTTTATATGGAATAATAGCATTTCCATTAAAACCATGAGCAACTGAAACTAATAAACTTAGGAATTGTTCCTCTTTTGTACATTATTATAAACTTACACAGAGCATTATGATGAATATTTCACTAGGTTTTTTAATTCATTTGAATTATGTACTACACTATGTGATTATTATGTCATTTTCGTATTATCAACATTAATGTTAGGAACGTTTTTGTAATCTCAAGTTATAATCTCCATTGTACAATATGTGGCTTACATTGTAAATATTGAAAATGTCATATAAAATGTGTTAATGCGTTGTTGTTTTTGTTTATAGTTTCTTACTTTATGACTTTCGGCATTATTAATATATCCATTAGTTTTATCCGAGGTGAACTTTTATATACTCAGCTGCTTGAACGATGACTGTACCAAGTATTCCCTGGTACGTTCGCTCAAGTTCAACTAAAAAAATCATACATGAAAATAAACATTTATTTTATAAGTTTACTCTTGTACATTGTATTGAAATTTTTCATAATTTAAAATAAATAGCCTTAGGATACTAAATCATGATTGAAGTTCTAGTGGTACACGCACATTTCAAAGCTTCCATTACGTACATCCTACGCACAAGTTGTACTCGCTGTTTGAACTGTCATTACCTCATTATTCATTTGCTTGTAAGTGTGTGTGTGTGTCGCGATACACGCCAGTGTCTTCGTTAATGTACGTAACGAATGAAGTGTACGTATCGGATTACTTTCCGTTAAGGCAAACGTGTTTGCTTTTCTGTGCTCACACCTCGGTTGATGATTGTTGTTCGCTGGCAACGTGTCAGCGGTGATGTCGATGTTGATGTTGATGACGGGTACAAGGTTGCCTGTACACCACTCCTGGACGTGATGTGTCGTGACATGTCACAATAAGCTCATTTGTGAGGCAGGCGCGACAACATGCACATAAACGCGCGCACTTGCGCATTAAGTTCATGCAGATCAGAATTTATGCAAATGATATCCTCGTCGCATTTCGCACCGGCGCGCCGTGAGGCGCGAGGGAATGCTGGGTGCGATAAGGCAAATTTCAAATCTGCATTGCACCATCTATCTGTTAGCTCCTCTCTCCACTCACTCACTCTCTCTCTATGCCCACTGTGTGTATCTCTTGCTCAACATACATTCTCCTGCAACAGTCCCGTGTGGTATCATCTCAAGTAGAGTAGTAACATTATGATAAGCACCCTACCCAGGCTTGGCATGGCTGAGTTTGGCTTGGCCTACCTCACTACCATTACCACCAGAGCCGGGAGATTTGATAAGTCTTACTGTTATCTCTCAGATTACGTTTTTACCAAATGACTGTGCTTTTAATTATTAACAAAGTTTGTAGCCGCCGTTCAAGATACGACCGAAAAGTTTTTAGCACTGGCAAACATTTCATTTGTTTGTTCTTGCAAGCTGCTCAGCCTTTAATGTACTTAGCGTACTTATTACTTATTCTTCAACTTCGAGTTCTCTGTTGTTTATGCAGTCAACACTCGACTTATCTTATTTGAAATGCTAATAACTGCGGTAAAAATGTTACAAATATCCCTTGCGCTACGTGCAATTCTAATGAGACTCACCAACGCTCGTCTGTCTGTCCGTGCTCGCCCGTGTCTCTCATTAAATATCCACAAATCATGCTTTTACTTTCGGCTTTGCGGATAAACATGGAAGTTTTCAGCTTCAGACTATGTATATTAATTATATTTTTATACAAGTATGAATGTAGTACACAGCCCTAGCTAGCTATATATCACACTTAAACCTCTGTAAAGCGTTGGTTTTGTGTGAACAGATCTGAAGAATGGATGGGGCAACGTACGTAGTTGGTGGTTATGTGATTTGTGTAGATGATAAATCGATTCATGGAGCACACACGTTCCTCGTGATGAATACGTTCTCGTATTTCACTGTGAAAACGAATAGCTATTCTCATA
The DNA here is from genome assembly GCA_022063505.1 of Calosoma granatense. NCBI lineage: Eukaryota > Metazoa > Arthropoda > Insecta > Coleoptera > Carabidae > Calosoma > Calosoma granatense. The sequence goes on from JAGJTL010000039.1 coordinate 3,138,185, forward strand.
CTAGTGAGTTTGGAACTGGTTGGTTAGCGTGGTATGTCGCTACCTCTTGTCTAGCTAGCTAGCTAGCTCTAGATACGTGATCCCGCATATGTACGTGTGAACCTGAAGCTCCACCGCTAGTATTCGTGTGCCATTCTATACACATAGAGTCATAGAAGTAGAAGTTGTATGATAGTGAAAGAGGGATGCGGGGTGGCTCATGCCACACATATCTTGCAGCGAGACATCTAGCGGCCGGAAATTACGGTACCGCACAGCAAATACTGTTCGAATCGGAACGTATCTGGTCTGATTCCAAGTTATTAGCGGTAGTAGAGGCGCTGACCTGTTCACCGCGCCAGTTTGCCCACACAGAGTCTAAATTAATTGCTATTTTAGATCATTAGCGCTTAATTAATATATCCAATGCATTCCCATTACTGGTGCATGTTCTGCCACTCGACCGTATATCAGTAAATTACTCGGATGTGATTCTGTGCAAACATCACTGCGGTACACAAGTGATATATGACACACTGGACCGCGCGTACCTTCTTGTTCTCTGTTGACATTTGTAACTGAATTAATGCAGAATAAATAATAAATCGTCCTGCACACTCTGCACAGTCCCTTTCATACATACACCACACCGTACCGCCACCTATGACAACATGACCTGAATGCTCAATGTTACAAAGACGTATTTAATTCCACGGCATTGTTCAATCCTACGTGTATTTATCACTTACACTTTGTAATTACTCTGCCATACTGTACACTATTTTATCCAACACACACATAGTTTATGTATTATTTAATGTAGATATAAAAGTCGAATATAAAAACATATTGATCATGAATTCACAGCTGTCTAAACTGTCATAAGAAATAAACGAGTTGAATATGAAATTAATTTTGATTTCTACTCGTGCACATTGACTGACTGAATAATACAAGTAAGGAAACGTGCTATTTCTGAGGAGAGAAGCAATTTATTTTTTCCTGATCCGGTGAGGTATAATTTGATAATGAGTTCCGTGCAACTGACTCAGATCGGCACCTACAATGACGTCTGTACAAGTCACGACCTGTACATTGCACTGCTATTATAAAGTTGAAATTACAACATTCAGAACTTGAATATATTCTGCATATGCCGCTTTCTGGATTAGTTCCAAGTTTTACTTGCACAAATTCTATTTCGCAAATTAAACTTCATGTATAACATCCGACGGCTGCTAGCCAAGTATATTACTAGTGTTTTTTTTTCAACTTTTTTCTGATGTTATAATAGAACCTATAACTCTTTGTCTCCAATCCAATTTACAAATCTACCAACCATACCGTTCAAACGGCACAAAAATGTATTACCACTGCATTGAACGTGAATATACTGGCACTATATATGTACGTGTATCGCAGACAGAATCGTACGAAAATGTTGGAAGCTTGTCAAGTAATAATATTACTGACGCTGACAATAACCGCGTTATTTTAGATGCAGCTGATGGGAAAAAGAGGAAACATTAAGTCACTGAAATGCATAAACCTCTTCTGCTATTATACATTATTTATGCTGTTAAGTCAGAGTAAAGAATTAATAAGAATTTTCATTGCCAGAAAATTGCAGCTTGACATGGGGAGATTTTAGTGAAAGCAACGTAATACCAAGTAGAAAGTACAGTCTAGTACTCGGCTTGCAACATATTTTAATAATACATTTAATTTTCTCTAGTTTTCTTTATTTAAGTGCAGTTTTACGACGAAACGTTTCATATCATCTATTGTTGGAAGTTTACGAGAATAATTAAACCTTATCTTTGTTATACCTTTTACAAAAAAAAATCACACAACATATACCGTTATTCTTCAGTGTATCTTTTATATTTTTAACATTAAAATTTTATTTTAACGAACATATCGCTGCTACAAGACGCTGTATATATTGAAATATGAAAATTTTATATCCAAATATACGCTTTGCCTTCGGTAAAGTAATTATTTATAGTTTAAAATATCTCGTAAACATTAAAATTGCTATTTATTTTATATTTGTATATGTTTTAACACGTATTATTTTTATGTTCGAATATTTGCAATATACGCTAATTACATGTAAATGATTTAACACTAATTAGTTGATGTATGTAAACAAATGAGTATATAATTCGTGTCATAATATTAACGCTGCAAATGTGTGTGCAAATATTAAATATTAACAGTTTTATGTGTTTTCTAATTAAGCGTCAAATCCAGAGGAATTATTCTATACGTTACATATTCCTCTGAATAAATATTTCAATAAATATGAGAGAACTGGTTCATCTGGTATGTAGTGTTGTACTTTCTACGTACTATCACCACAACACTAGTATATCATATGTTTGACTGGAGAATCCATCAACATCCATACTCCCCACCCTACGATTCTATTCGATTCGTAAGTCGTTCGGTCGCGTCGGGCAATTTACGTGTAACACAGGTAGCCACTCCGACCACGCGAGGAGACTTCCTTCCTACCATCCGAAGTCTCCGGTTGTCGAGTTTAGAACAAGATTTGCCACTCTCAACTTCCCAATGTCCCCCGCAAACGTCGAATCATAGTGGGACTTAACGAAAAGCCACCGAACACTTGAGACAATTTTCTTCGTACGGCCAATTGGATACCACAAATCGATTCACACCGTACCATGCTCTAGTTATACACTGACAACTGAATGAAGGTGTTTGGTTTGATCCATTCGTATTGTGCACTGGCTTCAACCTGCGAACGACAGGCTTAGTTCTATTCTCTCGTCCACCTTCGATGTCTGCCTGGAAAATCAACTCCGTCACATTCTGTTAGTGTTCCAGGCCCATAGTGTGACTACAGTAACACCATCATCATGTTTATTTTTCCTTCTTTCAGTGTAATCATATATATATTACAAAATCTCTATTACTATTTGAATTTTAGAAGATGCATGGTCTCATGTACAAGCTAATTTTTGTATTTTCGTGCGCTTGAAACAGAAGTATAATTACCTTTCATTATAAATCCAATAAAACATGAAAGAAAGTGTTAGTCAAGCATATGTACATGTTTTGCCCATATATTACTTACATATCTAATAAAATCTTTCTTTGGTTGCAGGTAAGCACCACTTTTTATTCAGTTATCGTTCTGGGGAGATCACATCTCTACTGTACAATTCGTTTTCCTGATGTGTTGGAGGGGTGTATATGTAGGTATGGTATATAAGTAAGCAGTATGTGTGTGTCGTGATGAATCGCTTGTATACCGGGCGTATCACAACGAGCACTGTAGAGTGTTCAGTTGATTGTTTTTGAACAGCAGTTCTTACCGGTGTTCAATAATAACTGACCGTACGTGGCGTGCTATCTGCTCACTAGAATATGTCCGTCGACCATACCGTATTGCAGATACTCACGCGAACTTCCTGATATATTTCCGCGTTCCTTACAAGATTCTCGTGTTTGATTATGTCTTCTTTATTACCGTCGCCAATAGTTACGTGTCATAACGTGAATTTGTGTTGATTTTTTCCTCAATATTCATACACAGTAACAGATTGCACTAAAACATACACACGTCATAATGTCAAATTAGATATTGATTAAAATTATAGTACTATGTACTTTGCACCTTTATTTTACTTTTTCTACTGTATTATCTACGTTTGTTTTCTTTTACCTTGACACCGTGAATAATGTGTACATTGTACATAAAAACCTTTTTAATCTCAGAATATTTTTCTTGTTAATTAAAAATATTAATAAATTATAGTGACAATGACATATTGTTTTACATATGACTGCATGAGTGGCTTTTATACATTGAATTATAAATTGTGAAATAAGAAAAAAACGGTACTTGTATTTTATATGTGTACGTTATATTTCTCGCTATATAATTTCTCCGTCAGAGCAGCCGATAATAATTATATTTATAGTTTGAAACTGTGATGAATAATTCAATCATATATTGTTACATTGATCGTGGTACGTTCGAATAGGAAGTGAATATTTTAATTTACTCTTCAAACATTATTTGCATAAAACAACTTCAACACTATTCTCTGAATTTACTGTTTACTTGATCTACCACGAACTGTGATCGTTGTGTTGTAGTTAAGCTTAGAATTTCAAGGTCTAGTCTTGATATTCAAAGTTTAAAGTCATATTTTCTTGGGTGTGACGCAAAGTTAAACTAGTTAAAGTCAATATATGTAAAGCGTAAATGTTATATTCAAATTACATTACAATATTGTAATAAATCTACCGGTATTAGATGTATATATGAATACATAAGTCCATATGTGCCGATATATACGGTAGCAAAGGATTACGAATACAAGTTCGAATGTAAAATCTGCTTAGTGTAATATCGACAGATATGATTTTGGCAAGTTAGTTTTTAACATACTGGTTGGTAGCGGTGTTAGATAAGTGCTGTTTATATATGTTACGGGTGTTAGTATATTAAGTTAGATCTCTGGTTAGATATTGGTTGGTGAGTGCATGGCAGAGTACAGCGAGTAACAGCAGCACCGATTACCTGGATGTCGTCGTCGAATGTCGCTTTAAAAGCTCCGTTGCGAGTTCAGTACATTGCAAATTTTATAGCCCAATTGATATAATGCTAATAACATGTTCGCCGCTGCAGGCTGCTTCAAGCATAGCACAAGTGTGTTTACCCTAAGCTCCCGTTACAAGGTATCTTACTCTATTTACGACGACTCAGGGTTAAATTGGATTATAACAAAATTCTGCGGGATATTCTCGTTTCGGTCTGAACGCGCTTATCTCGTTTCACTATGTGCGCGCCATTTCATCATCCGTAACAAACACATATACACACACACACATCCCACATATGTATGTGTGTAGTACGATCGCAACGTCTATAAGCATATATACGACTTCTTCAGAGCATACACACACACATACATATCTCACTAGTGTGTTAGTCAAGGCAATTGTGTAAGCAAGCACAGGATATCTATGCTTATCCGTATCTTCCAGCTTTTAGAATGTTCAATTCTAAAGGTACTTACGAATTTTAATGACTGATGTAAGAATATTTTTGTGTTATAAAAAAAGTTTTAAGTGTTCATCATCTTCTTGCTTCACTTTCATTAATGCCTTTTACTTTGTTGTTTGAAAGTGTTTCGGGGGTTTATATTGTATAATAAGGATGACTTAATATTATACATTCACAGTGTTTTGTGTTATCAAAGAGAGAGAGAGATTTATGTCTAATGAAAATGTATAAAAATTTCCTAATTTCATTGCAGGCATGTATTACTTATCTGTGTACGTTACATAAATATGCAAGCAGTACATTGTCAGTAGATTATTATTTAACATTTTGAGTTTGTGTTTTTACTATTGTAACATTATCTTGTTGGACATGTACTGCACTGTGCTGCTACAGTGGATCTGGTGTGATGGAATCATATAATCTACAGTTGGTAACTACGTGAGTGAGTGACTCACATACGATGTGCGGGGGTCACAAGGAATACGCTGGACCTCTGAAGTCAGATCTCATGTTGAAGAGCGTCTTATAGGAACCGGAAGGTCGTACGTTACATTGTCCAGTAATGCAACATAGGACTTTCTGGCCCTTATAGGACGATATAGCACGCTCGCAACGGCAACGTGTCCACATCCACATCCACCATCCGTCTCGCAGTAAAACGTATTATAACGCACGTGTATTTTTATTGTAGACTAGCCGTAGCACCACCAGCAGCAGCAGCAGTAGGACGTATAAAGTTTATTCTATAGTAGTTTTTAGCAGCCGGAGATGTCTGTTTTGGTGGCGACCCAATTTCTCTAATGGAAAACGAAATTTTATTTGAAAAGCAGCAGCAACAGTACTACTAGCTGCAACATCCTCGATATTTGTTTATTTAGCCAGTACAACAGTACGACTTGTTTCAGGCAACAGCGGAAATGAAATTGCATTTTTATGATAGCCAGTAAAATTGAGGTTATGATAATTTATTTAAATAGTCAAGTTGAAAACTCGGTATCTAGTGTGCTGGTGCAACAAGATTAAATTTCATTTGAATTTAAAATATAGTTTGTCAAGTATGTTCATTCAACTTTTAAGAACGTGCATCTTGCATAATAAAAATCCTTTGTAACTCAACTTTATGTACAGGTAGCACTCCTTAACGAATTTTATATATAACCTAACTATCGACCTAGGATGTAACAACGTACCTACCCTATGCAGGAAGAAGAAATAAGCACTTTCATTTTTAATTTCCGAGAGTATAAATAAAATTTTATATTCATAAAGGATCATGTTCATAAATTCTAGCGATGTAAAAGAAATTTGTTTTTTGTTACTAGTTTCAAAGCAATGTTCTAAATAACTTGCAATGTTGCTTTAGATATTTAATTCAGAAAGTATTCTAGAGTTTATGAATACATGTGATTCACTGTTTTGACATTTTCAGTATCCTTTGAAATAATTTTATAAAATGTACACTCACATTGTACAGTAAATAATAATTTTCAAACCTTTAACTTAATAATCAAATTACACAAGTATTATTTAAATTTACTGTACAATGTAAACATTTATACTATTTCCTGTAATGACATTGAATTGCTAACATTTACGTATTGCAATATATGATGTATACTAACGTTATTTTTTGTAAACAGATTGTTTTCTATCATTTTCTTCTTTCATAACAGTATTTACAGAATATATTGTGTACATCTTTCATATGCTATTTTGTATCTCTGTTTAGAATATATTTGTTAGAGTAATACTTGAATAGCTACTCATGCATTGTAAATGGAATTGCTGTAATATTATGATGTTAATAATTGTTACACAAATCCAGTGATGCACAATTTAGCGGTTAGACAAGACGTTGCTGGCACATGTGTACGTATGTACCGGTAACGACACAGTTGGTATATAGTAATATGTAGTGTAATTGCTCGTTTCCAACTCGTATCTATCTACAAGTACCTGGCATATTCCCGGATCGGGCTAGACAAGCATTTCTGTTCACGAACGAGCCATAAATTCATTAGCTTAAATTTGTGTGACGTTGTTTCCGGTTGCATGAGGGCGTATGATGACGTGGCACCATGAAAGTTTAAAACAAAGTGTAGTAGTACGGACTGGTCGCCAGTTACTCCTGATGTGATATGTGATATTTTCTGTATGTTATGTGACATTGCATGATTCCGAACCCACAGCCATCCATCATCCATGTCAGCTGCGTTGTCACGGAGTTCGATTGCATCTCGCGACCACGACTAATTAATAAAACGGTGACCTCTGCTGCTGTTGCTGCGGTGCGGTGGTGGTGGTGGTAATGGTTGTATTGAGAGAAGAGGTATCTATGCTTGCTCTCTCTCTCTCTCTCTCTTGTTAGGAATATTATAGTTAGTTGATATTGGTTGGTGTCTCACTCACTCTACTACCACAACTCTTAGTCCTCTGTCTTTGTCTAGCACGTTGATGTGACGTTAGTCATCTCGTGAATTATTCAGGGTACAATTTAAAAACGTGCTGCAGGTAATTAAAATGTGCCGCATAGGAGTGCCCGTGGAAATTGATTTTTCCAAGAGCACAAGTTTCCACGGGGAATTTTCCTTTTACCGTACTTGTGACGAGCCGAGTGCCAACCTGACGCATTAGTTCTAATTTTCATGAAATCCGAGTATGACCTGAATGAAATTACTTTTTTCGGAACAGCAACGTGCAACGGATTGTGGATGACATAAAAACGTGAGCATATGCTTCACTGTGATTATGCTTGGAAGTTTTTTAATTACTGTCGCCTGCAGAATAATTGCTAGCGAAATACATGTCTATTCTCTTGTCTCCCTTGTTACCTGCACGCTTTAGTTAAATTAAATCATAGATACACAACAACGGCATTATGCATTAGTTTATATAAATATGATATAATACATTGTAGGTATTTTATGTTGATTGTTTTACTTTCATGCCACTGCCGGCGTCGCCATGTTGGGTTTTGTAACATCCTCGTACTATATACGTACATAGTACCATGTACTACCACCACCACCACCACTAGTGCCAGAGTACTGCGACACACGATACATTTGCATACATATTTAAAACGAGAAGGGAACACCAACAACTGCACACGCAACCGTGCCTAATTAATGAATCTGCATGTTTATATTAGAGTTTCGCAATTATACAAAATGCACTTGGATATCAAATAACCATGTTGCTTATATTTTATTTTGACGCCGGTTGAAACGTACGCTTTTGTTTCGTATTAATTTAAGCGTCGCATTGCGCGCACCCTGGCGTCGGATGCACGAACGAACCTATCTCTCTGGCCAGGATTAAAAACTTCACTATGAAGCTCTGAAACTAGAACTATGTTTTTGTTAAATCGGATTTGGTGATGGCACTGCCAGAGAGGATTTCCATTTGCCATAACAGCCAGCCTGGCGGTTTCCGAAATGATATTAACCAAATAGTGCTGCTGTTATGTTTGAGGCTTTTACCTGCAATACGCTCCGTTGATTACCATGCAGAATTTATAATTAACACTAGTGCCATTCGAAATTTAAAAGTATAAACTCTCAGAGAAACGTGCAGAAGCTAGAAGTACATTATACATATGTATATGGAAATAATAATGAATTGAATATCTACAACTAAACGATAGAAAAATATAATACTACGTAGGAAATAAATAGACCGAGTAAATGCGGCCAGACCCCCGTCCATGTAGAGGGTTTAAAACAAAAGCTATATTTCATTTGCATACTTCCATTTCTCAACGGATGGTAAAGAGTTACGTAATCGATAAGTACATTGGGAACCGAATAGAAAATGAAGAACTAATATTAATCTCTTTGCTGAGTCCGCGTTTTCATTCGAGACGAGATTTAAAATGTCTTCTCTGCGTTGGAATTAAGCGATCTCATTGTGTCGCGCGACAATTTGGTAATTTCCTCACTCGATTATAAAGCTTGGTGCAGGCGCCGACCCGCAAAAACAATATTCCATCCATTCGCCAGCTTGAGTAATATGCCGCTCATTAACTAATTATTCTGTATCATTTATTCTCGTCTCCAGATGTCCACTAACTACGATAATAATTAGAGTGAATATGTACGATGACGTGCGCACTTCTTATAAACGTTGTCCCCACTAACTACCACCGGCCCTATACCAGATTTTTCCCTCTAAAGTTGTTTTTGGCCTGCACGGACATTTATTATCTCTGTATTCATTAGACTATCGACCGTCTGTTCGTGCCCGAGTACAGCTTCAACGTCAACAGTGGCGTCACAAAGGGTTTTTAACACCCTTCAAATATTCATATACTGAAACATAATGATTTTATAATGCATTCCGTATATATTAACATTTATATGTTCATATGATACAGTTATACTTTTTATTCAAACTGAAGACAATTTGCAAAGAACTTTATGTTGTATTTATTTCTACTTTATTGTACATGGTTTTGTAATTGAATATCTAATTTAATAGACGTACATAAACAAGAACTGAACAGTGTTTTGTAACATTGATGTAGTTTAAGAATTTATGAATGAAAATGAGAGGGTATGAATGAATATTGTGGACAGTACTGTACATGCAGAGGTACATGGTAATTGTTACGTCACTGATCTCGAGTCTCGCGGCTATCCGTCCATCCGTCAGTAGTGACGGGGTTAGAGGGAGGGAGGGTGGGGGTTCGTGGCCAGTCGCGGTCGCCTCGCTATTAATCTCCTTAATTAGTTTTTGCCGGTCCACTAGGCCAGCAAGTCGCGCGAGAAATAATATCGATTCATTTTGAGCGGCGCGCGTCGGGCTCTCCACTACATCAACAACGTTGCTGACGATAGGGTTGCCTGATGATTAGGCGTTGCCCGTTTCACCTGTTCTTTTACACACCGTTTTCGCTGACACGATAACTTCGGACGTAATCCCAGCTGTAGCTTTGAAAACGACGCGATATGTCAGTCGAGCTGCCGATATGCAGTCGCTCAGCTTTGACGACATGAATAATAATGATGAGAACTAACGCGCCGCTGCTGCTACTGCTGCTATTACTACTACTACTACTATTACTACTACTACTGCTATAAATTCACTGCGCAAAAGTGTCTAATAGCGATTTTTAAACTTACTGAACTTGTCGTATGTAGTGCGCATCTGCATCCTTTATAACGTACAACTTTTCATATCAGTATAGAAATTGCTGACATTACCTGCATCCTCCCATGCAGCTAACATCTTCATTAATATTCTGTTATATATCATATACTAGAACTATGTGCATAACAACAGTACCTGTTATATCAGTCCTGCCTCACTCATACATTGTTATCAAGTATAAACATATTTATGTAGCTAGAGTTTCGTAGATGCTGGTTGTATACTTTGTAAATGCATAATGATTTATTTAAGCACGACCGTCTTCCAGGAAGACGGAGGTTGTTTCCATTCTGTACACGATAGTGCATAACAAGCAACAATTAGGGCACCTTTGTACGTGATGGTTTCCTTTCCGAGTAAAGCTAAATCCATTTTTGTGATCGGCACGCGATCAACAAGGTGATTTTTATTCAGTCCGCGTGTCTGACTGGCCGCCGACGGCGACCACGGCCCGACAGACAGTTAGTTGCGAACTGAAAGTATTTTAATCTAGTTTTTATCAGCATCAGCAGCTTGCAGCAGAAACAGCAGACAGAGGAGCCACTTTTGTTTCACATTCATCGCATCAATCTTGTTCTCGGGAGCGTTCTCTCGACGACAGCCTGACGGATAGACAATCAATCTATTGTTACGGCTAAGAATGGCTTTAATCCGATTTCAATGTACTTTTTCCGCAAGGAAGAAGACAATCCACTAGTGAGTCTCGATGTTGGTTCTTCTCCTCGTACTGCTGCTGCTGTTGTTCAGGGCTTTTATATGCAATATAGAGTGCTCGTTGTACCATGATTGATAACTGCCGAGCTAGGTGGGATTTGCTTTTTAAACACTCGAATGGCATCTGTATATCGTACATCCTTGAGTTTCCTCCGTGGCGCACCTTCGGATTACTAACCGTTCACTCGGCCGTCCGGGAAAGATTTCCAACAATTGTACTGACAACTATGCAACGGTGACGAGTATTTGTGAATTATATCAGCATCCCACTACCTGTGCTATATTCCATAAATACATTTGTTTCCAACGGAAATGAAGAGAAATATTATAAAGAATATAATGTTACCTGTTCCGTGTATTGCAAGTAATCTAACCATGATTTCTCATCGCGATATTAAAGGTTGTTTCATGTTATATTGACATTTTTCTCAAACCGTATTACATTTTAGTATTTGTATAAATAATGTTTATATTAAATATTTAAAGAAATATACGAAATACTGAGTAGGTTTACATATTTCATTTATTTGATTAATTCAGAAAGTTTTGCTTATTTATATAACAAAATATCATGTAGATGTAAACATATAAGATAAATGTTGAATTTATGTATTTGCATATATACATATATTACTGCTATTTAATGTGGCCTACTCAATTATTGGTATATCAAAGCTATAGTTAATATTAGGAAATTGTTAATCATCGTAATTTCACCGACTATTGACTGGGGTTATGAATCTATATAGTAATCATGAACAAATATTACTATTACGGAATATATAATTGTCAATGTAATGAATGTTAATACGAATACATGTTTGTTTTGTTGATATTATGTATTCGCCGCCAGCAGGGATAAGATCCCTATTGAACTATTGGATAGATTGGATATAATTTTTTTTCGGTTGTGCAATTATATGATTGGATCGTGGTATTAGGAATTCTGTTATTATTGCTTCATTTCTTCTCCCCATGTTGGACACATTCATTGCGGTTGGAAGGGTAGGACATTTTTGATGTTGCAGTCGTGTCAGACAGGTTTAGTAATGATCCCGGGGGCTTTCGAGTATTCATCACGATCTTGAGAACCGCCACCAATTATTCAACGCGCGCCACTCCAGTCGGACGTGGTGTTGTCGTCGTAGCTATTGCTCCACCGTCGTGTCACCCGTTGACGCACTACCGACGCACATTCTTGAAACTAAACTGACTTCAATAACACTCACTATCGACAGTTTATGTTGTTATTATTTATGAAGTACAAGTCGTTCCCAACTTAAATGATTGATGAAGACAAAGTTAGAAAAAATTCCATTCTATTTCGTAGCTGGTGTAATTTTTTAACCATTACCTTTTCCGCAACTTATAATTAATAAATTTCATATACAACTTCAAAAAGTTGAATCCCATTTGTAATTAAAAATTGTTACTAACAAACCTCTCAAGTGCAACACGTCATTAACTTTCAATCGCTCGGGAACGGGCGTCGCGGCGGCGTCCACTTATGCACCCGTGACGACTCTCGAGTATCCTCGAATCAAATTATAAGCGTCGGGACTCTTATGCTACCGATGTACGTACGTTGCTTTCGTAGCACGTAACCATTATGGTTTTATGACTTTACTATGATCTGTTCCTGCCTGATCATTCGCATGCAGGCTCCGCTTGAATCATTTACATAAACTATATATTCAGTTATACGTAGATAATTACAGACAGTCCGAGGAAATAATACTTATTTGACATTTATAATGTGATTTATTGATCAGCATATTACTGTGCACTGGCAATCTATTTCAGTTTTCTTTTTCATATTATATTCACCTACTTCCTAACGACTTTTATTTTCTTTTTTGCACGTCAGTATTCGTGATCTAATAATTAACTAACAAGATTAGCTTCAGATTGTTTTTCAGATTATAGTAAATTGTTTGTATGCCAGTTTCAGTGTCAGAATGTAGTTAACTTAGCTGATTTGTTTTGTTATCTGACCCAGGGAACATTGGTGCACCGTACTGAATTTAGTTTATTTGGCACTGTTTGTTTATATGGATATAATACTATTGAAACTTGTGCTGATCAGATCAGACATTTGTGCTTTGTGTGTGAGAGAATGGAGTATATAGAATAGCAGGCACTGTGTGATAGGAGAACACGAGTGGGGATCTGGGCGTCCATCATTTGCTCTCATCGTCCCCTTATATGACCGTCTGGAGTATTTGCTCTTGTGCATCGCGTGGCTGGGCCATCACCGTTGGTGCTTTGATTCCCATTTGATCTGAGCACTTGAGACGTACGTGACCTGTCTCGTACTTACCCCTTTCTCTCCTCACACATAAATACGGACAGACGTGCACTCTCTGTTCATCTTGTTATTTCTGTACACACGAACCCTGGCATTTGTTGCATTCGATTACTGATTACGTACAATACCCATCCACAAATCAAGCAAACACCGGTACGTGCACCAGTTTACTGTTCTGGTTTATTAAATTTCCTTGATACATGGTAGGCACCTAGCTGCATTCGGATGTAACTTATTGCTTGTTCTGCACTTGAGCGAGAATATTAATCGCTACTAAAATGTAACGCTTAGTTTATCTAGGTTTTACAAAATCCAAATTTTACAACATAAACATAAAATATCATAATTGACAGATATATTAGAGACATTAGATCGAAAATAAAATGAAACTCTCATCACGAATATTGTTTTCTTGGACTTTTTCTTATAAAGTTGGGCAATTAACCATTATTAGATAGGCTATTTTCTGTCTTCAGAATGAAGAATTGCACGGATTTTCTTTGTTTTCTGTCTGCTGTATAGAGCACTTTAAATTCTCATTACATTCGAAAATTGCTTGAAACGAATTGGTTCATGTCCAAGTTCATGCAATGAAAATTTTAGCCTTGAGTTAATCTTGATCTTGTATAGAAGGGAATAAATGATTTTTACCATATGAATCAGTTAATGGAAATATGAAAAATACATAATCTGTGTTAGCAATCCCCGCGGTACTATAATCCTATCATTGTGGCAAACAAAGCTCGCGATTAACTGCGGTAATTTCGCCACATGAGGGCACCCGGTTTGTGTCTCCGCTGTCTGCTTGGCGAAACGCTAACCGGTAACATTCAAGTGTCTTAACACTGGCACGAGGAACACGCCAAAAGTCCTTTTGTTTGTGCGCTCGCTCGCTTATCTAACTGCCATCACTTGGAGAATTGCTTTTCTCACACACTCTTGCACGCACATCCACCCAACCGACACAAACAAAATGGCTTGTCCTGCGAATTCCATACTATCCTTAGCAGGTGGAAGAGGAACAATCTTCAGCAGACAGATTTCTTTTATTACGAATAAATATTATTTCTCTGTCACTAGAAAACAACATGTCTATTTGCCTTCATGATTTAGATGTTTTGTCATGTTAAGACGACAATTGGTTTAGATATTAGTTCTTCCATATTGCTACATACTATCAGTTATTTTCGCTTGACTGTTGTCGTTATTGCTGATAACGTTCGTGTTAATAAATGTTCATCATATGTGTTCGTCTCTGTTTCGCATCATTGGTTTCGTCTGTCGTTTTCTCTCGTTTGCGGAGCACCTACGCTGTGTGTTCATCGTTTGATCGGGTTAGTTGCGCGCCGCTTGAAATGTTTTATGGAATTAATACGGTGTTCATTTGTTCGGGCTCGTTGTCCGAAGTTAGTGAGTACGTGAGTCGGTGCGCTACATGCACTTTATGTTTGCATGCAATGTCATTACTTAACGCGAACACAAATGAGCATTTTATGCAGTTTTCCTAAATTTACTGCGGCATTCAATACAAAGAATTGTACTGTCGGTTTTTGTTTATTCACGCTATTATTACATTGTTTTACCACATCTGACACAACATGCATCAGTGAGTGCTTTTTTGCTTTTATTAACATGCCGAATCCAATTGTGAAAATATTGCCTGCACTTCCATGCAGCGATACGTTTATTTATACATTCGCAATGTTTCACTACTCAGATATGGTGGCAGTAATTCTAGTTAATATCCCAATTGGTTTAACCACGTGTAATCACGGCTTCTAATCTGATTTATTTTCAGTAGTGTTATGTATATTATTAACAGATATTACACTGCGCTCATATTTTCTAAATTATTCAACACACAATGAATGATGTACCTAATAGAGATAAAATACGTTTACCATATAAATTGAATATATAATTATGTGAAAGTCTCGGCACTGACAAACTTTGTGCTGTACTTTTCTAAAGTTCCGTGAACATTGAGTGAATGTTCGGATCGATACATTTATACACCTGGCTAGTTGAGTTTGTTTGCTTTTCTTCTTTGTGCATTAAATTATCAACGTCCACGGTTCAGTTCGGACTGGAGCGTTCATTTGTTCGCAGTAATATGTGTAAATTTGATAAGTAAAAGTTATTGTTTTTTCGTTACGCTCTCGCCACACAATGGTTACGTGCTGAATGTTTCATGCATGCATTGTTGTCATGCAGAATTGTCATCTGGACTGACATTTTCCAGAGTACATTGGCGCTTTTTGAGAAGTCATTAAAATTGCAACGAACTGTGTCGGGCTCGTGTCTGATTACAAACTTGTTTATTTTCGGAGAACTGTCGGGACCAAAACATGGGTCTTTTGTAGGAAAATTATGTAGTCATTTTATACTTTGCTTTAAAAATTTGTTAATGTGTTTGTTACCGTAATTAATTTTAGTCCATTGTGTATGTACAAAGTATATATAGTATTTTGTAAAAGCACAATGTCTTACTGATAATAGTACTATGTAATTCTAACTATAGCACACATATAGGAGAATTCTGGTAGTTTTTGTTTAAATTTTCAAATTATAATATGAATACCTAAAATATCTCACAGGCTTATCAAATATGTATGCCTGTGTGAAGTATAAGAGTGATGATGATGGAAATAATGCCGGTGAGGGACAAAATTCATATTTTTTCCCTTAATCCTTAAGTGCTGCAATAATATGTCATCAATCATGGGATATATAAAAATGGGTCTAAAAATAATAAAGAATGTATCCTGTTTTGGGAGATTGCATACATATAAAACAAAAACAAAATAACATTATATAGGTACTATAAGAGCATTTTAATGTGAAAATTTTTGAGAAGTATTTGTACGTAGTTATTTTCATAAATGCAAAAATATTAATGGAGTTCGCTAATAAATTGAATTTGTAAGAGGATTTGGGTGTATTTCTGGCACAAAGGGTATTCGTATTTGTTGATAAAGAGTATTTCCACTTGGTGAGGGATATTGAGAAGGTGTACGGGTAAAATAATGTTGGAACAACATCACCGTTGATGTGAATTGATGCGACAACCTGGGAGTATTAGCAGGTGATATCTCGAGCGTAAATAAACGGGCAACTCTGTCAGTGTGTGTGTGTGTGTGTGTCCATGTTTTCACAGGCACATGGTGTTCTCGTACATGTGATAGATATATAGGTATGTTATATCTACCTTTGCTTGTTTGCTCACACGTCTAATCAATAGAAGTGAGCTACTACTACTACTACTACTACTACTAGTAATAGTAGTCTAGATATTCAGTCTCGCGGAAATGCATTATATTGTCTGCATTTCTGACTGACTTGACGAGTCTCCCGTTTACTGGATGCATTCTGTTAGTTGGCTGATAACGCATTGGGGTATCTGACACGGTACACTGCTCACAAGCGAACGGACAGACAGACAGACAGACAACCCGATTTCACTGTGACACTGCGGACTGATCGCTGTGACATGTCGCAAATACCCAACACACACACACACGTGTATTATAATACATGAGCAGTTACGACCATGTTTTACACACTGTTCCCCTTCTGTTTGCACATGTGTTTGTGTACTAATCTATTTACAGGCTGCATGTTTCAGTTGCACTAATTATAGTTCACGAGATGATATTTCATACATTTATGTCACCATTTCAAGCATGGACTTGCGTTATTATTACTTATGTGATGTTACAATATATTTAGCAAGTAACCACCGGAATAGTATAGTTTGTTTCAAAATAATTTCACATTGACTTGGCTTCATAATGAGTGGGCAAACGTAATACAGCGAGATGTTTTGCTACTTGTACATTAGAGTGGTATTACTAAAATTTTAAGGATGGATGTAGCGATTAACAGTATATTTACAACAAGCTATTGAATGTTGAAAAGTGCAAAATTGTAAATTCGGCCCAATACTTTTAATCCGCTTAAGAAACCGCTTGCTGTGATAAACACAGAATAGTTATATATATTTTGTACAGATAATGAGAACCAGATATGAAAAAACAATGATCATAAATGAGAATTGTCAATGTAATACGTTTAACGATTAAAAAAAGGGTAATGTTATTTACTTTACTTGTTTTTTGTTTCTTCACTTACGTTCTGTTTCAATTACTAAATAGGATACCCTTTTTCTAACAGAACAAAATTAATTTAACTAAGTAGTTTGGGTATTAAAATAAAAAGCATTGTTATCAACATGTACTATTGTATTCATGTACATTACATTATTTGCCGCTTTTATAAAAAGTACATTGTTCGGAAAAATTTCTTTCTACATTTTATATAAAGCAATGATGAAGAGAACTGTAAAAATAACTTAATATTTGTCTTGTGATATGAAGTGAAAGAATTATAAATATGGCGGTAAGTTTTCGTTCCGGAAGAGATAATCTTAAGTTTATGAATGTTGTATTTGCAATTCTACAAGAAGTAGTGAGTGCTTGAAGCCTAGAACTGAATAGGAAATTTCCTGCGCAACATTCAGGGGAATAGGTGATACGTCATGCCTATGATTATTTCACTGCTTAGCTATCGCGAAGTCAGTCTTTTATCCGCCATTCTGCTGCTTGGAACATTTGAATTATTAATAACTTTTGAAAATGTTTCGTCTTCCACGTGACCGGATCCGTATTTTGTTTCCTCTGCAGTATTTATACAATGTTCTAGTTCAACGTGCAAACTTATTCGTAACAAATAGTTTTATATAACAATATTGTTTTTATAAATCAAATTAAACAAGAAAAAAAGTTAACGAGCTAAGTGAAAAAGTTGATAACAAAAAAGGCAGATAAGTCAACTAGGAGCACGAAAAGAAAAAACAAGAATAAAATATAAAGTTTTATATAAAAGGATGAGACGTAGAAATCTATCTTCTTATAATATAAATATCAAATACAAGACAATTTTCTTTCTGTATTGAAAGTAAATATTACTGAAGATTTTACCTTTACAAAAATTCAAATATATTTTTGATAAGTATATGAAAATATGAAAAAATTCAGCGAACAATTTTATGAAAGAGTGAACGTAATCTGCCTGTACGTTTCAATGCTAATACCAAATAAACAGAATTTAATTTGAATGTGCCGTTATATAGTATACACCATAATGAAATGATCCAGGCGAGTCCATTGTTTGATCCTTTTGGTGTCCGTCACGGCAAGAAACTGTTTTCCGAACACGGCTATGAGACAAGTCACTGATTAAAGGTTCTAATATAACTTGTCAACCCTGCAGCGTCTTACTGCCATCTCACATCTTCTCCCAAATCCTTACCAGATATATATATCTGTACTGTATCTCCAAGTTAGCTTTATTATATTTAGAACAAATCAATGGTTCTAAAATATTAAAACAGACTACACGACTGAAAATGTTACGTTCAATAGGTTTGGTTGACATTTAACATACAGGTTTTTTGTTTACTTTCATTTTCTTGGATATAATTAGAACAAAGTAATACGTATGTACTCTTCTTCTGTATATATGTACAAATGATACATTGGATTAAATGTATTTTTGTTGTTTGCCATCCCGGCTAAGTTCATTAGACATCATCGTTCTCAATTTGCCATTAAAACATAGATCTTGCGAAACGCCGTGGGATTCAGTAACGTCAGAATGAGACACTTGGGAATATAGTCGGCGTGTTTCACTGGAAACGTCTAATCACAATAATGCAACGCTGTATATAACTGGCACCGAACTAGGTCACGTCACAGCTTATCAACGTGACGGGATCAAGTAAAGTTAAAGTCTTCGCATTACAGTGCGCCCCGTGCAGATATTGTTCCGATTCTCCCAATGGTTCACCACCAACTCATGTCACGGCCAAATGTCTCCGTGGACTAACTCATTCACCATGAGTTTATCACATCAAACCAACCATGTTCTAACCTCACTGGCACTGCCGAGATGCTACTGAGATTGAATCGTCTGCAACGTGCGCTCCTAGTTTATCTACCACTGGAGATTTTACTTCGGATTGTACGGTGCCCGATGATAAGTGGATGAACCAATACAGTTATCCTAGAAAACTTCTGTTTTATTGTTCCTACACTAGCAATAAATCGGACAGAAAATAATTTAATTCATAATCTATTACATTTATTTTACAAGAGTACCACATTGCTTCTTATAAATAACATCATAGTTAGCATAGTTAGCAGGTGTCAGTCCATATCATGAAACAACTGTCAAAAACAACACTGAATTCGGACTAATAGGCTGTTGTATTATATACTTATCTACAATTTTCTAATGGCCATTACAAAAGTTTGAACGTTACATACTCAGTCTCGGACACAGATTAATATTAGTATACTTTATAATTTCTAACATATAGGGGATGATAAGATTTGTTAACATTACGTCTACTTTCTATTCGGTAACATAGAAATCCATGAATTTCTGATTTATTCATGGAAGTTCGAGGTTTTGTAGCACTTTGTAACAAAGTATTGACGTGTGCTGATCACAAGGACTATAGAAAACGAAACAAACCTGTCACTATAAAATCAATCAATTTACTGTTGAACGAATTCACTTTGCAAGTAAAAGAGACCTTATTGTATTAAATATTGAAAATATATTAAAAGTATGCAAACGTCACATTTACCCGCTCATAAAATCAAAATCAAGAAATATAGCTTTCCATAGCAAAAGATCATTTCTTTGATAAAAAAAAGTTATACAAGGAATATTAGCAAGATACTTTTGCTGTCTTGGTCATTAAATTTCAAAATTTTTAATAGAATTTTTTTTCCTGACAAGTTACGAATTATACCGGTTGTGACGTGTGACGAGATCGCAAAATAAAGCAAAGAGAGCAATGGAGGGTTGGTGTGGCGCGTGTTTCGAAGTGGCACGAATCTCGTGGTGCAAGCCGCCTAACAGGAATTACTCACTGAAATATATGAGAGTCGACATTCTAATTTCAACTTCGATCTAACTCTCACAGAGTTTGATAGCAACGTGGGCAAGGTGGTGTGGTGGTGCAGAGAGGAAACAGCAGCAAGCAAAGGAAACAGGAAGAGTGAGAAAACTGGTTCCTGTCTCCTTCGCAAGTTTGCAAGTTTTTGGCTTGACTATCATGTTGCATTCTGTTCCCAGTACGCATTGCCATCACCAGAAATCTGCTGTTACGTACTTGATACAAACCATGTATTTGGAAGTATGATTCAAATCGATTTGAAATCATTTTCTTTTTATTTCTGTGTCCTTCTTTCCTTGTTGAGTGGATATTTGTCTAATGAGTTTTGTATACAGAGTAGATATTTGTTTTCACGATTTAATTGGAGTAAGAAAATTGTTTTTGAAAGAAATGACTTTTTACTGTTGTTATGGGAAATAATTCTTACTTCTTTTTTGTGTCTTGTCACTGTTCTGTTATTTCAGATATTTTCAGTTCAATGAATTCATGATTTAAATGGTAGATTCATTACTGGATATTTGTTTTACTCTAATTGATATATAATAATACTTTCATGTTGTTTCTATACATCATTGAAGAAATAACTGGAATTTCTATTTAGGTATAATACATATTGTGATTCCATTATACTTCTTTACATTTTCATGTAATTCATGTTAACTTGTGCATGCAGTGCTGCTATAAAGAATCGTTTATAATTGAAACAGCTGTGTGAGGGTTTCCGTTACGTTGTGCATCGCTCCTCCGTTCCGTAACGCCGTCCGTCATTAACGGCGCGGCACGTTGCCTCGTCCTGCCTGCTTGCCTCTGCGCTCATCATGCACAATAGCGTTATTTAGCAGCCAGAGATGACATAAATCTTGATAATGCAAAAGTTTTAAGATTCAATTTAGCTGACGCGCACTAGAATGAAGACAAATTTCTCGGAATGTCTGACTCTTCACTGTATATTCCCGATGCCTTGTTAAGTATTTTTAGTGGCGACGGTGACTTCACCCTCGCTGTTCTTCCTTAATTATTGTCTAATAGGGGAATTTCTTGGCTTGTCACAAATTTGCTTATCTCGATTGGAAGAAACAATTATAGCGACCATTAAGTTAATAAGCTAAATTAAAATTAAACAAGTTTTTCCTATTGCGACAAAATGAATATATGTATAATCACGAAATTAAATTGGATTTCAACCATCAGAGTATTTGATGATTTCTATCGTTTTAATTTCAATATGTACAACAATTTGTACAATTGTACAATGAATTCTGTAGTATACATTTGCATAGAGGTTTTTTAATGATCGTGACGGTGATTTCGTATCGTTACCGCATTCATTCCTACTGTAAGATAAACTAGTGGCGAAGCATACATACATTACTGCGCGCGTCAGCAGCAATATGGAATGAATTCATTATTACCACCTTAAATGCAAATATGTGAAGCGCAGGTCTGGAAATCATAATTTATAATTTTAATCAAAAATAAGAGCATACGTCCGCACGGTTTATTTAACGCGGGGTGCACAGTTTGCAACATTTTCTCTCTATTATGCAAAACAGTTGGCGTTGCCTGGTTATTGTGTTCCTGGCTTTTGTAATCCGTGTACCAGAACCCCTGTGTCAGCAACTCTTAAACTGTTTTAATGATGTGCCAACTAGCGTTATGCGCATGCACCTGCAAGCCGCCATCTTCATTCCTTCATTTTCTCTTTCACTCATTTCTACAATTCTTACTATCATACACTTGTATAAATTAACGGAATGTATCATCTACTGCTGGTGTTCTAAATATTATGCGTTGATTTAAAACTGAAACTAAATATATACAGGTATATTCTATCGTAAATATCATTTGTCATACTGCATATTTATGTATCTAAATGATATTATACAATACTGTTCGTCTGTTTTCATATTTGCAGACATGTTATTATCGTGCCCGTACATTTGCATATTGTCTCTGAAATATTTGTGCGGAATATTTTTGTCGTGCTGCAGGCAGGATACGTTGCACGTAAGAAGCTAAACGAATGCTTGGCCTGTTCTGTACTCTCTACTCTACTGTCATACTTGTATGTTGTGTACGTATGAAAGGCGTATCGGGTGCGGCAGCTGTCTTGAGATGATGTTTCCACTCCGTGTCCATGGAAGAATATAAACACACAGGCGGCTCTCTCCTATTCACTCGCTTGTATGCAAATTTGTATATGGGGAAGATAACGCGAGCGCGGGTTCCCTTTGAGCGCTACAACTACATAATGGATATGGAATGGCCGCGTCGCGTAATACGGTATCCTTTGTGAAACCACTGACCACGGAAAATGAGAACGTGCATATTTTAGTTATTTAACTCATCCTCCGCCCCCCTAACAACCCTTATCCATACACATACACATACGAGTATATACATGCGCATATACATTGTACTCTACAGTACTCTCCTCACCTACGTAATCACTCTATATACACGGTAGTAGTACTAAAGTACTACGTCACATGATGTTATTAAATTTTCATTTAAAAATCGTCCTTCATAACATGTCAAGTTTACTTTACATCGATGGAATATTTTCGTTAGAATTTTTCTTGTGGATTATTCGCGAAACCTAGTTGGTTTATAAGATCAAAATGCAAACTTTTTCACGATTAAAAACTTAAATATGCAAATGAATGTTTTTCATGCAAATTGAAAATAAACTGTTATGATTTTGTTCTTTTGTTAATAAAACTTGTTTAAAATTTAAAACAAAATGCTAAGTGAAATTAATTTTTTTCTCTGTTGATTGTTTCAGGTGAGTTACTCGATTTTTCTTTTTTACGCAAGCTAGCGTGAGATGAAACAATTTCAATTTCTTCATAAGGTAAACTAAATGCATACGGTGTCAAGAATCAGGTTAGATTATTTATATATTAACCCTAGTCACGTCACCATTCTAACTTAAATAATGTGCTATGTGAATCCAAGTACATTTTTATATAGATAAATTAAATTGATTTTATTCAATCTTTTATCAACTTATTGCTAATTTATGTAAACATATTATGAAAGTAATTTACGTTCTGTACTAGTACAATTTATATTTTATAATCTTCCCAACAAATTAAAATGATTTTCTATAATGTTCTTGGAAATTTAGAATGTTTAATAGAATTAACGCAGGTGTATATTTGAATGTATGTATGTTTGCGTACAATTTCATTGAGTACATACAATTATAGCCAGCTTCGGATTTCACTGACAGTTTTAAATAAATATTCGTGTACATACTTGTCATTTACAGATACCAAAACGAAAACAGAAACCTAACAAACCTAAAGCAAAAAATAGATGCGTGAGGTTTTTTTTTAACCGAGGCAGAGGACAGACTTTGTTTAATAGCGTTCTGTTGGTGACAGTTGTAACTGCAAAAACCGTGCTGGTTCGAGAAGCCGCCATACTGCGGCGCTGCTCACGCTTGTTTGAAACAGTTGAAATGACAGATCGCCCGTTTGCTTTGTGCGTTGGTTAGCATATTGTTGCTTCGTGCATGTCCTCATCCGAAACCCGATTGAAAACGCTGAAAAGGACAATATTCCCGGTCGATGCAAATTTCGACGTTGACAGTGACAAACTTTGTGTTCAAATTTAATTTGTTCCTTTCCACTCAAAAAAAAACTTATATTCCGGTGACACAGTTTCATCTTCGCTCACCTCGGAATGTAAAGAAATATTCGGAAAAGTTTCCGGATGTTTCAAATATTCAGGGTCACACATGTACATCGTTATATTCATAATCGCATATACACTAAAGTGTTACCGAACAAATTAACTGTCGGATACAATGAATGAGGAATTTTCACTCGTAACCAGATTTTTTACATTTTAATTTTCAATTTGACTAGAAGGAAAACTTCTGAAGCTGCAACGTAATGAATGAATTATTATCAACATATTTTTCAGAAGTTGGCGTTGGTTAGTAATTAATTTCGGTCGCCCGAAACACGGTTCGCCGACAATTCGGAAAATCAAGAATTCATTTATAACTCTGTCATAATTAGGTTTCTCCGGCATTAATCTTATGCACGCGGCAGTTCTTCACTTGGAGCATTAGTTACGAAAACAATTTCTGATGAAACGTTCCTTAAACTGTGAAACAATGATTCATAGCTTTCATCTCTTTATATTTGAAAAGTTTACTTTACAGAGGGAAGCCCTAAGAACCCCGTAAGTAAGCGTCCAAGTCCTACTAGGAATACTTGGTCGACTCTGTCTCATTATTTGCAACGTCCTGTGTTTACAGTATCCCGACTGCTAAGATCTTGATATAACTTACCCAATTTGGAACAGTCCGAAGTCTCTTTGGCTTAGGCCCCAGCCACGACGTGTAATCATTGAGGGTATTTTCCATTCTTTTCACTCCCTTGGTTTCCTCTGAGTTACGCGAATACTTCAACCCTTATTTATCCCTTTGATAAACTGCTCTCATCTGCTCTTTCACTGTTTCTTTCTTTTCTATTGCTTTTACTTTATCATTAATTTCATTCCGTCGGTTGTATTTTGTGTAATGTTTAAACTTTTCGCGGCAAAAGGTGAAACAACTTTTGCATAAATATTTGAGATGTTGATATTTTCATTATTTGAAGGCATTTGAAGCATTTAAATAATACAGAATGAATTTATATGTTGTGACAAAAATATTAACTACTACAAAGTAACTAAAATCAAGTTTATATATGAAATAATGTTAGTAATTCATTTGGGGATAAAAGACATATACATACTAACATTATGTGAAAAGGATTCTATATTTCACGCTTGGTTAAATATGTGTACATAGTGAGAAAAGTTAAATAACTGCCATCTTATACCACGTGTGCGTTAACTTTTGTTAATTACATATTGAACTAGATTCACATATGACATTCCTCATGAAGACTGATCAAAGTTTCTTGAAATTATCAAACTACGAACTAAACTTCTCTATCGTACCTTATAAAATATGTTATGAACCTCAGATATTCTTCACTGATTATTGCTGCTAACTTTTTAACAATTTAACAAGTATGTACAATGATTAATATTGACTATAACTCATCTCAAAGACTTTATTAAACGTAAATATTTGTTTATACATAAATATTATCATATTAAGCGAAATTTCCATTGTTTTATAACTACGTTTATTAAGTAATATTAAAATATATGAACATTATATGAAATATATTGATGATATAATATTAAAAGTAACATTTTTATATGTGGGTCAGAGATCTGTTTTTTTAAAATAATAAATATAAATGAAAATAATTGCAGTTAGGGACAGCCTTAGCTAAATCAGTGTCCGATTTAGATTATTTTGGTAAAAAACTTATCCTAAATGTAGTAATATTATCAATGAAAAATGTATACTTTTATTATTTACAAGGAGCCTCAAATTTGTGACTGCTCCTTGCCACATCTCGCCTGTTAAAAGTCCCTGTGTGTGGTGCCATGTTGAATTTCATGCAGATTTGATAAGATATGAAACGGAATGATGCCATTAGATTCTCGACATTCAGCTTAGTTATTAATACTAGAACATTTACCGCTGGCAACGTGCAAATGACAGTGAACATTTCGTCAAGTTTACGTTATATCGTTCCTATTATAATCACCAAAGCTTACTGTGATATTTGTCCAAGATCTGCTTTTTATCTGTGTATTTTTCTCATCTGCTTCTTTAAATCCAACGTCTCTTGTTTTCGTTATTCCGCGCACCCTTCCCCGCGCACTCGCGATCTTGTTCTTTAATATCTTTCCCTCCATTTTGTTCTGGAGTCAGCGGTTTTTAATGAGTATTTCATTGTCGAAACCGGCTGTGTCAGTTGTTATAATCACTTCCTTCTCTTCATCCCTGGCGATGCGTCAACAGCATTCACTTTTACTTGACGCTTATAGGAATATTATCATGTTTATAACGCACTTCGTGTACGCGTGCATTGCATTTATTTCACGTTATAATTTAACCAATAATAAATAAGTTTCTGCCTATTTTGCACAAACGAACAATTAAGTCGGCTATCCATTTAGTTTGCTGTCAAAATTCTTTTGTATAATGTTCTTTTGTGGCTTGATATATTATGTACACATATATGCTTAGTTGTGAACAAGTTAATCCACGCTTAATGAAGCGTCAGCTGTTATAATAAATCAATTTAGTTTAAACTAACTCCACTAATATAGTTCTCCTTTATACGTAATTAATATCTACATTTAGAGCGTACAGTTTATCTCTGTATACAAGGGATGAGAACGTTTTTGCTAAGGTAAAAGAATATTTTTCTATCTGTAATAACATTCATTGAATATATTTGTTTAGTAAAAAATGTACAACGTAAGGGTATTGTTATGACAGTATTCCCAAGCCAGTGTAGTGGTCTGAAAATGAAATTTTTAATAATGTAACGAAACAATGTAGTTTGTTGGTCCGCTATGTTAATAGGATGTACGTGTATACGTTGGTTGTGTGGCAGGTAATTAATTTGACAGGCCACCAGCTCCTCTGTCACAACATATTTCACAGTATGTTTAAAATGACACGGTGATATGTAAAAAGAGAAGCAGTGATAGGTGGTTGGAGGGATGAGGGACGTGATAGCGTATCTGCATTTTTTTTGGGTAGATGTCCCGTCGCAGACATCGTGTCGTTTAGTTCTGGTAACGTATATCGTCGCGGCAGAAGCGTAATGATAATGCCAGCTCGTTTCATGGATGGAGAACACGACGCGACGCGCACAACGTCTCTACTACACTAATGGCGCTTCCGTCTAAATATCATAAAGCAAAAACCTCTGATGTTAGCTTCTCCACCCACTTGCCATCCGTCCGTGCGCGATCGTGTCCGTATGCCCTGTGCAAGACACTCATTACCGGCACCTCCGAGCACGTTCGACTCGGCCATCAAAGCCAGCCTTACCGAGCACCAGGAAGTCGTGCGATAGTGGCGGTCTCTTGTGCTTGTACTGAGGAAAGACTGGTGAGATAAGATAAAAAGAAGAACCGAACCACCAGCAGTAGCAGCAGTAGTAGAAGGAACATTCTCTCCCCCCCCTCCAGCTCCTCGTCACTATCGCTCTCTCACATACTGACGTCGTCGTCCCCGTTATCTATAAGTTCAATACGATCTGCGTCAATATTCACCGCCTGATGGCATTTTCCCTCCTTGAAATATGGTGCCGCAAGGAACCCAATGCAAATATTATATTTTATATTCGTATCTTCAGAAGTGACGTTTGCTTGGATGAGACAAACCAAATAAAAATAAATGAGGTATATCCCTCGCGCTTTCTATTGAACTGAGCACGAAGTGAGCAATAGCCTATATATTTGAAATCTCAGAATTAGATACAAGAATGATAGATATTCTACATATTGAAATGTAGTATTAACAGAGAAGTTTCGTGTTTGCAGCAATGTTCCATGGTACTGTACCAGTATGAATGGTAAGATTGAAATCTGTACACGTGTTATGCAGCAGGTACGTACGGTTTGGTATTATGCGAATTGCATATTTACGATTTAATATAGCGCTAGGTTTCCGCGGCAGCCAGGAACGCTTTAATCAATTATTGTGTGTCAGATGTGTGCTGTTTACATAGTTCATGTAATTGATGACATTCTACAGAGACCCCGTAAAGATACTGCAAACGGGCGTGGATAATTTATCATTTGCAACTTAGAATATTTACCTTCTGTTTAATAAAACAAACAAAGCGTTCACACAGCCGACACCGCTGCCGAATAATTAAAAACCATTCATCAATATTTTTTTTGACATCTGGTCTCTAAAGGCGTTTGTCACAATCGATTCGAACCTTTCCATTGACGACTCTCATTTATTTTGCATTGGTAAAACATCAAAAGCGTCATTGTGTCCATTGCAAATATTTACGAAGAAATATTCTAAAAGCAAAAATGCTTTTGTTGCATATCTTGAAATGTACTTATCTGAAATGATATTTTCTTCCTACGATATTTACAGAGGAAATCACTGTAAATAAATAAAGTAATATTTTATTTTCGTGAAATGTTCATATAGTAATATATAAGTAATGGTTGTCTTTGATGGTTTTGTGTTTTGCATATGTAGTTTCAATTCATTATAAAATTCTAGCAGTAGAGTAGTTAAATATATCCTGGATAAAACTCACCAGAAGCCATTGTATAATTTATTTTTATTTTAGTACTTAATATATATTGCACTTCATGGCATTTCACATGGCTCTTTTATATATCACAGACTAAGTAAAAAGTTGAAGTCGTGTTTGAACTTGTAATTCTTCTGTCTGAGAGAGAACAATACACACATATGCACTAGTGGCTAATATGTATAGTTGGGTAATTAGTGATACGACCTCGTACTTGCAAATAATTTTTATTCCTACGGGTATGTCGGCTTGGGGATTATGCAGACGCTGCTATTGCAGTGCTGTTTTACCAAGACCTAATGGATATTTACGTTCTGTTGTGCGCTCTGTGTTGTGTCGTATACTTGAGACGGTTCATTTGTGTCGCCGGATGCCATCAGGCCCCGGAATGAGATGCATCCACACGTATAACTCGCTCCCGGAAGTACGCGCACGCCGGTCGCTGGTACTATGTCTGTTCTCCAATGTGCCCCGTTAGTGCAACGTTGCACCGAGCCACACCACACCAGGCGACGTACCATATCGCGTATAGTTACTGCTAGTGACGTTAGTAGCGCTACTGCAGCCAACTGGCATTGCATTGCACCACTCACTTAAATAATCTGCCGTTGAAATTACATTGTTCCGCGCCTAACATTGCTTCCCGTTCAAATTTAATATAATCTTTTATAAATGTAAAAGATACGAGCCACAATTAAATTGTCCTCTCCGCAGAATCGTAACGGACGTTGACTTTAATATAGAAATATTCGCTGTTTTATTTACAGTGCTATTCTTGACTGATTACTCTGCTCCGGCCACGTTTATTCCATGTGCTCAAATGGAATTTATTTGCTTAACTACCTAAGTATACTTTGTGCGTGACCGACTTTGTCGTATTTAGATTCTCGAAGCGCAGCTCGAAAGATTTGTGTTTTTACGGTGGAAGATTTCTTATCCGCAAATTCCACGCACTTTTCTGGGCCAGTGTTGGCGCATTGTCTGGTTTTTATTTAAAGTTTTGTTTCATTAAACGGCAAACATTCTTTTATTTCAGGAGAATGCTTACAATTAATTAACGTCAAATGAAAAGTACAAAAGGAGCGGCAAGGAATTGTGTCTATCGTGAATGTTTTAATTATCTGCGTTCAATTTTGAAACGGTAGTGCGAACAGACGATGGCGGCGCACGGATGTTCTCTCTTTTTCCCTCTCTCCCTCTCTCCCTCGCTCTCTTACTCTCTGTTACTGTGCGGTAATAAATCCACCGTTGTTCGTATTACGGTGTAACATCCGGTATTGTTTCTCTCTGCACATGGAGTTCCCGTTCGCTTCACTGAATTAATTGTGGAAATCATTACAAAAGCAAACGTTTTACGCGGAAATGATAAATCTTTTACGTATACACAACACAATCGTTACATAGAGAACCTTTCAAAATTCTGAACCATTATTTTACGTTTACGTACAAATTGACGTAACTGGACGAATGTATGACTGGACAATTTGCCCAATTAAAATTATATTTGTAAGCAAGTATAAAACAAAATCTACAAAACTACTACTGGTATTTTCTTTTTATAAATCCGAGCTTCATTTATATTTTATATCTACTAATTCCTTGATATGTACATTTCTTGACGAGACAGGACAAAAAAGTTTATGAACCTGAAAAATAAAACTCAAGATTACTTATACTTACAATAATGTGATACACAACTGTATTTCTTATCAGTGATTTAAATGCTCACCTTATCTTTGTGTCCATTGGTGTATTTAACTTGAAACATAAAGAAACAAATTAACTTTTTACTATTTGCGTTTTAATGTAGAAGTAGAAAGTTTATTGCTGTTACCGACATTTAACATCTTTGTTTTCTCCGTGTTCATTGTCTCGTGAATTTCTTTCTTGATATTATTATAGCATGTTTTCTTTAAATACTTAGAATTTGCATTCACTTGGAAATATATAATGCCCACATAATCTTCACTGCGTGTATTTTCTAAATATTATCTAGAAATTATATCTGTAAATACTATGATTTCTTAAAATTACTTATATCGCAGTGTATAACTGAAAATGTATATTTATTTATTCCTCAAACTTGTATTTGTATTCAGATAAATAGAAAAATGAAATTCCATTACTTTAAACAACGAGCTACATTTACTCGTGATTAATTAACTTCACTTAATAATGAACCCGCTGACTTGGCGCAGAAAACATGTAGAAACACTTTGTTACAATGAGTAATTATTTCTCTGCGGATTTTTGAAGTGTAGCCAAATTGCTGCGTATTGCATACCCAAGTACTGTAGAACATCCGTGATAAATAACTTGCTTGTTTACACAAGAAATATGAGTTATTTACTCATTTACTTTTTATTTATGTTTTTCGACAATACATTATCAAATCAAATACCTTATGCTATATGTATCAATGTTTGGGCTGATGCAAGTAAAATATTATTATATGCTTTAATTTTTTTGAAATATAGTTCAGAGATTCAAATTTATATTGCTGTAACTAATATATGTTTATTTTATTCATAATATAAATATATATTAAGAACTATTCAGAAATAATATTTTAATATCTTGCTGACTTCATTGAATTTGAATATAATCTGTTTATCTGCAAATTCTAATTTTGTTCCAATATATTTTTCGGAAAAAAATGTATTTTCTTCTATTCTGTGCTGATATTGATATACGATGTTAGAGTCAGATGAGAGGACACGGTGTGCATTCGTATTTGTGTATGTCCCGACAAAAACATGATTGATATTCGTGACTGCTGAATCCATCATGATCGTGAACCAGTGTAATATTCTCTCCTGTATTCGTGATATTAGCGTACGGTATTTCCAGCCATGTGTGGGCACAGACTTATATACCTACCTACCTACTTACAGTCAAAACATTTTAACTTCAACATCCACAACAAAAATATCCTACGGTATTTTCATATAAAGTAAACATTCAGCAAATTCACCTCTTATATTGTTATGAAAAAAACAGCACATTGAATGTTAACCAACTGTAAAAATTGTTTTACATAAAATTATAGATGATTAAACTAGAAACAAAAATGTATTTATTGATTCACAATGGTAGGTTTTGAAAGATGGATTAGTAAAACGCTATGGATACTTTCATATAACTTTTCTCTCGTTTTGCGATACTTAAAAATCCATCAGTCATGTCCTGTGATTAAAGTGACAAACTGGAATATCGTACATTAAATACGGATCAATATCGGCATGATATTTAAACCTTTTTCATCATAATTCAAATTGTAGACGAACCAATACCGAGAAAGCGAATAAGTACATGTTGGACTTGAATATTTCAGAAGAATTGTATAGGCCAGCGGTTAAACTATCATTTTCTGGTGTTGCTTCCAGTACTGTATATTCCACTGTACATGCAATGTAAACTAACATTGTTTTCACATGGCCAACATTCGTCTCCCGATAGAATAGCACAAGTCTTTGTTCGTCCGATTCTTTTTCTCGGCATATTGTAAAAAACTTTGCAAATGTATGAAGAAGAAGAAGTAGGAGCGTTGGTGGTGGACGCCTGTCGGCTTGTATGCGAAATAAACATTCTGAGAGTGGCCGGCTCGTGGATAAACATGTCCTCTTCTCGGACGCCGAGAGTTGAGCACATCAGGACCCAGCCTGGCAAACATAAGCACCGAATAGAAAAACACGACACGCAAGAGTCCCAATGTCTACAGGACCTTAAAAAACACGTATCCACAGTATTTTGATACTTTAATGGTGTTTCACTCAAAATAAATATCGTCGCATTTGTATTACTGGTCCCCGGCGTCTGCATGAATATATTTGTGGATGATCTAGCTTAGTTACTGTGTCTGTCACAACAAAGCATTTCATGTACATTGTTTATGATGTATGTTCGGTTTTTATACATGAAGTTTTAATTGAAAAATTGTTCTTTTTTGTCGAAATTATATAATTTATGCTAGATTTTAATGAAACGCGTGTGCGGAATAAGAGATTATTTTTCATATACAATTTTAATTGTTTGAATTAATTTAAAACGTGCTATCAACAAACTAACAGAATTTGAATCATAATTAGGAAAATTTAATTCTGTTCTCACATAATGAAAAAAATATTAAATATTACATTTCCATATATTATTATATTCCATATGTTGTGTGTGCAAATATTTTTTGTAAATTGATACATACGGAGTGTGTTGAAAGAAATATTTTTTCTCAAAATGCCTGTTAGGTTATTTGCATAAAAGAAATTAATTTCGAGTTAGAAGTTTCTACTTTTTTAGGTAAAAGTTTTTTAATCAAGCTTTCTAAAGGCTATCTACTTTGTTGTATAAGGTTTTCAAAGGAATTTTCTCTAACTCATTTTATATTAATTTTTAGCGATCGATCATTTTAATAACAATCTGCATTTTATAAAAATCTACTATCTGGTAAATATGACCTCACATATACAACTATAGCTAGATATACACGTATGCATACATATACACTGATAAACCTTTCCTCAACATCGGAAACTCTCATACTATCCTTTGGTTATTTTCATTTTATATACGATGCATTTCACTGTATCAGAATATTGAATTCTGTGAGCCGGCTTTCCTGAAATGGGAAGAGAAATTTTATTTAATTTCAGAAGAAAAAAAATATTTGCTCTGGTAAAACGGAGTTTTTTGAATAATCTTCTAGGGTCTACGGGGATTGTCTCGTATATTTTCGGTGCCGCAAAAAATATTGTTCCATTCCTTCCGCTTACCGCAGAACTGTTTTATTCGCTCTGTTTCACGTCTTTAAAAAGCGTCGTTATTTTAGAAACTTTTAAAAACACGCTGTATGAATTTAAAAAATTTATTGCGCGAGAAGAATTAATTACACCGAATATTGTATTTGATGTAAAAAGGTCATTTTCGTCGTCAAGTTTGAAAAAACGGAAAAAACACTCCAGGATATAATTGCATGCTCTCAGTATCTTTTTAATAACAAATCTAGTCAAATCTGTTTTTATACTAATAAATGTCAAAATATTGAACACATTCTAATATATCATTAACGTGCTGCATAAACAACTTAAAGTAAGATTAATTAATGTAACATTTTATTCTTCTCGCACGCTTAAAATAATCAGTAGTTCGTTACTTCCTATTTGCATACATTTCTACTAGTTCAATTAATATTCAAATTATCTGTAAACCTTAATCAAATAAACAACTTTATTTATTTAATTCCTTTGCATTATCAAGTTGTTCAAAACAATCCCCAGCGTACTCGTTAATTTGCATTATCCGACTGTACACGCGACATTATCAACGTAATGGAATAATTATAATTATCAGTAATTTCCATTGTTTCCATGGCACGTAATTAAAGAGCTTTGGCCTTTTCCCACAGCCATCATTATTTATCTATCAAGAATGATTCACATGTTGTCACACAATATTTTGAATCGATATATCCTGATTAAGTTTTCAATCTTGTCGGTACTGTAAACTGTTAGCAACATTTTCTATGTCATTCCGAGTTTTATTACATTGCCATTTAAAATTCTAGCGTGTAACTTCCCCTTCGACAGCAGTGAGTGAAATGAATTATAAATAATTTCAATGTAATTTAAGTTGTATCTTACCCAGTGCACGCGATTCTTAACCTCGTTCCGGCCAAGTCTCTTGGAACTTTACAACCAGACAGTGTATTTCCGAGCTCTATATAGAGACAACAACGTTCGCAATCTGCACATTCTCAGCCGCATATTTACCTATATTAGAGTGTAGTTAGTTGAGTGTTGGACCGAGATAGCGTAATGACTGTAACTACTAACTATTATTATCTCGGAACACCCAACTCTGCTGTTTGGCTGGGAAAGTGAATTTTAGCCCACTCATTTCCTAACAGATCTAGCAGTAATAAAGGTACTTTGAATGCTTGGCATTTTTCATGAAATGTTAGGTACGTCGTTTTCTTAAACCTCAGTGTAATGGTTAAATAGATAAAGTAATTTCGTTTAAATTTCATACAGCAGTCAGTATGCTTAGTTCTATTGGAAACAGTTATAGAAGAGATTACTTCAATTTATCATGGTCACGTAAATATTGGAATACTCTATAAATTCATGGAAATAAATGTTGTTTACAATTTATTTAATCTGTATATACTAGTTTATTGATTCCATTTATAATGTTAACTGAATAGTTCTTATTGACTGTTGTTATTTATTGACTACACCGATACCTACATATCTCGTGGTCATATTTTACTAATGTGTCTATAGACTTAGCATGTTACCGTATATTGAAGAGGTTATTAACGATTTTGTGAGCGCAGTAAACATTGTATAAACGCTTCCTGGTTAATGTGTCCTGTCCGTCGTCCTTTTGTTTGCGTGATATGATTTCTGATTTCACGTCCAATGCTCAGAGTTCTGAGCACGCAATCGTCTGTACGATCGTGTATAGCCTGTCGGCATCTTTCATCATGTGTCAGTTTAACTATCGTGATTTCATTTCTTTTTTGTCTCGAAGCAATATTAAAAATTGAAGTGAACTAGTTCTTCCCTATGCATTTGATTATAGCACGCATGCACTGGAACTCGTAAATAACTCACAGTGATCACTTACTTCCTAGACAGTGCAGGGCGGTTATACTGCTTCAATCTGTGAAGCATGCACTCTAGCTAGACATTATAAGTTCGTACAAATTGCCAGAGCAATAGTAGCTTCACCACAATAATTTACAGCAGTTAGAAATGAATCCCTATGTAGGTATCTGTCAGTGTACATTTTTCTACAATCCAGTAATTTACAGTTTTTTTTATAAAATTATATACTAGCAATTGTACAGAAGATATATTACCCGACATGTTAATACTGCTCTTTATACATGATACATTTTGTATTTATTTAATTTAAATAATCTCAAATCATCAACTAACATATATGCATTCCAGTAACAAAATAGGTATTCTATTAATTCATACGTAGTAGAACATGATACAGACGTGCTTATTTTAAATAACTTCATAATAGTTTGTTCTGTTCTAGTAAATGATGAAAATACAGCTACTTTTAATTAAATGTTTCAGTAATTATTTTTTATTTCTTTGCTACATATACAAACTGGTAAACATTTCCATTGTAATGATCTGTGAAATTCGTTAAACTACGAAGGATTCTCTATAAAAAGTTTAATTAAACCCACTTTTAACGATGATTCTCGTTTTGCAGTAGTAGTGTGTTTTCACAATTAATTAATAAAAATACGCAAACCGTTATGGAGCATCTGTTACGTTCTACAATTAAAAACTAATTAAGAGGTAATTTATAGCCTTGCACATTTGCAAAAAATCGTTCACATATGAAAATCGATGGATTCATTTTAATTTCACGTCGAAAAATTAATTTTCTCCAGTAATAAATGGGCCACGTCTGTCGAAGTGAATTAACAGTTTCTCATAACTTGTGATGAATAGACCTGGCAAAATAAACTAGTGAATTCTATTTCAGAATTGATTTTCTTCTGACAAATTCATTATACACTGAAAGAGACTGAATCTCAATTACCTACTGCATTATTTACAGTTCGTGTTGAGCAGGTCGTGAAGTTTGTACTGTGTACTAAAGATAAATATTTACATGATTTTTTTCTTTAAATTTTCCCCTACACATAATATATATTAATTAATTAATCATTCAGATTAATCTGTATTCCTGCAGTGTAATCTGAGCTTAGTATAATGTTTACGTAATAAATACTTTTAGATCGATTTTGCAAGCAACATGATAAATTTTATGCAAACATAGTAGTAATTCATATTGTTCTTGTAAACATGGTTAAGGTTTGCTTTTAAAGTTAATCTGCTTTGGTTTCGTTAAAATAAAATCAATATTTCGGTTAGACGAATAAACGAAATTAATTTAACATATTGTGTATATAACTAGAATTATTATTGTCTGACAGCTGCATTCGTATTTTTAAATTCATTTTTCACTGCATTCGCAAACATAAAATACAAATACGACACGAATTAAAATTGCCTGTAATAAAGGACATCCGATTTAGCCGTATTATATAACAAAGGGCAGCTGGTGGTGTATGCACATACGTATATAGACAGAGCATTGACACAGCTATACTTGTAGCAGGAGTAGCGCCCTTACCATCAACAGCGGGACTAGCCGTGCTCCACACAGCGTGCACAATGCGATCGGCTCTGCTGCTATACCGGGAATGTTTTTATCGCATCGGAATTACAAAACTCTCGCTTGGCAACATGCTATTCCCATTAGCTGTTCCCGCTAGTCACCATGGTAACAGAGTTTGCTCGCATTTGCTCCCCAATATCCACCACGATCCGAAATAATTGTCGCATTCTTATGTTTTTCCCTCAAAACCATGACATTTCCTCCACATCTGCTCGCAAAGGAAATGTATTATTTGCTCAAGCCAGCCTGAATCTCTGTATGTACGTATAATACAGTATTATTTGAGCGAGGGGTTTTTTTTATTGGCAATATTTGTAAGTGTCAAATTTCTATATTTAAATAGTAGTACATACAAGTACAATTAGATTTATAATTTCCGAATGACAAATATAACGTTGCCGGATAAATAGTGCAGTGGTAATTGAAATGCGCTTGGAATATATTCGTTGTCGTTTATTTCCCTATAAACCTGTCATGACAGTTTCCCATTTTCACTTTTTTATTAGCAATAACTTACAGGCTCTCCACATTCAGTGATTTCACGCGTGCACAAGAAACTTTTAAATTGTTGACTATCAAATCGATTTATGATGGTTCTACGGGCGTTTCTTCTTCGACGCTGTCGATCATTTTCTTAAATCTCTTTTCTAAAACTATGTTCTTAACTTTTGCCATTATCTCGTTCGCTCATAAAACTTTTGTCTTATAAAGACTTTTTGTGCTGGCGCACACCGGGATATGACATGTCAGGAAGATTCGCAGGGATGAATAGTCCGGTCGCAGAGCGTACAGTGTGGAAGTGGAAGGCCTCCTCTCCTAACCAACCTCCGGTTCTAGGTTCATTAACCGCTACCGTCCGTTCTGATTCGATCATACGTAGCCTACCCCTACCTGACAAGGATCGTCCGACAGGATAGAACGGGACGGGACACTATGTAGTAAGCTTCGTTTACATTAGATTCATATCTCGACAGTCAACTCACCTGAGGCACTTGTATGAACTAAGCAAACACACGGCTAGTACTTGTAAGACAAGATTTCATATGTACGCACGTAAATGGAACACTGCACATATCTTCTTTGTTATTCAATAAATGAAAACATGCTACATTTCATCTCACAATACATCTTACATACTTCTGCATCAGTATTTTATCTATATTCCATATCACTGATGACTGGATCATTATTTTGAAAATGGAATTGGAAATTGACATTATTACACAGTTACGTTCATTAATATATAACATATTTAAATTTATTATGACAAAACACATCATGACAGTTAATTAATTTTATTACATGTTAATTAACATTGTATTTCCCGTTGTTAGTTCAGTTGGTATTGGTTGGTGTGTGCGTGTGTATTTGAAGTCGTACGTTCGGTTTTTGTACAGAGAGACGACAGCTCCAATTCCCAAATTAGTGCTTAGTGTCTTCGTGCGGGTAGAAGTTGCTTCAGGAGGAGGTCATTGTGCTTGGCGGTGGCGTCTCATTAGGTTCACACACATTAACGTGAGCCGGTTGCCACAATGCCACGGTGAAATCAATAGGCATATAATTGCATCGGCCCTTGTCAGAGAGTAGTGCTGATGCAGCCTGAGCTACCACCGCTCCCGGGCAACCTAATCGCTCGCTTGCTCTCTGCATATGCGTACTGTCCATGTACATATCTACCTACGTATGTATAGGTGTATGTTCCGGCGCCCAGTAATTACTCATTAATTGCCGAATCACCATTATTAGCTATACAAATTGTCCAATCAGTCAGCATCAATTCTATATTGCATCGTGCGACGTTAAGCGGCCCGATATTGTTCCACTGAAATTAGTTTTGGTTTGGCCGTTTTGTTTCTCTATGCAGTTATTGTACGCGGCAAGCTTTGCAGGAGAGTTCGTGCAGAAGCTAATTATTGTATGCTCGTTAGAGAAAAGTTACTAGTTCATTCCAAATGAAATAATTACTTCATTGTTGTATTATTTCGATTACATTAACCCGCTGCTGATGAATTTCAATAGTTGTACTCTGTTGCAAACGTACATTTTCAAAAACCAATACCATCATTCTATCTACAACTAATTATTGTCGATTTTACTTTAACTGTTATTTCATTGTTGAACAATTTTATTACAATGTTGATAGTAACTGTGAAATACAAAACCGATTACTTTTGTAATCCAATGAACATGTAAATAAAAATCTATAGCTATAATTCTAATGATTTATAACTGTGGATTGTGTAAAATATATTTGAAACTAGTGAAATATATGAAAAGAAATACTTTGAGCTAGTAACCATTATCTAGTGTAGATCCAGGACAAAGTCATAAGTAGTGAAGTTTATAGAGACGATAGTTTTATGTGTGTACAATTCTTGGCGTTATCTTGCCGGCTGATCCAGCACTGGTGGCGCCGCCACATACGAAAAGCTAACCGTGTTCTGCTGGTGGTATTGAAATTTTACAATTCGGTCTACTGGTACCGCACTTAGTGCGGTATAAAGTGCTAGTAAAACTACTAGTAAATTGAGGATAAGTGACGAAGTTTTGCTTTAATTAGTTTAGTTTGTGTACTTTGGTGTGGTTTAGCAGACCTGAACTCATGATTTAAGCCCACGAAACTACTACTTAATTCGTTCCCCCAATATAAGCCCCTTGTAATACAACCACATTTTTCCCCGGTATACATATATATTCTCTATAACTTGGAGCTTATAAAAACTTTTTAAATATATGATGACGTAGCTTTTTTTACTTGAAATCCCTATCCTGCAGTTTTGCCTTTGTTAAGATTATTCCGCTTTAAGGATAACCAGCAGTTTAAAATTTGTCGCATCGAAAATTTCAACGATTTTAATGCGATTATTTCATTCATTTCAAGTCGGGAAATTGAATGTAGAATTATTTTTATTAGTTTTTAATTCCTGCAACGTGATTGTGAAATACGATTCATATTTATTGAATTTCACAACAAAACCGATTACAATTAAATTATATTTATTTCTCTCCGATAAAGAAATTGAATAATTTCTCTGAAGCGGAATATTATTCTTCATTTTCTTTTTGTTATAAAATTTAATTTTAAATAATATACTCGTATATGTAAAAATAAATTGTATTGTTTATAATTTTCATTTTTAAAAATAAAATAAT
The DNA here is from genome assembly GCA_022063505.1 of Calosoma granatense. Taxonomy (NCBI): domain Eukaryota; kingdom Metazoa; phylum Arthropoda; class Insecta; order Coleoptera; family Carabidae; genus Calosoma; species Calosoma granatense. The sequence continues at coordinate 3,177,868 of JAGJTL010000039.1, forward strand.
TAAAATTTATAATTAAAATGTTTTTACTTGCTGAACTTTTTTAACTAGAGAAGACGTAATTCTTTCTAGAATTTCCGCCCATAAATTAATCTGCCTCATAATATAAATGTAATTTCTCGCACTAGATAAATTAAACTAAATCTTGGAGAATGTGTACATGTGTCTGGATGTGTATGTGTGTGCATTCATTATAGTTTGTGTGTTGTTCGCAACCACTAAAGTAATCATACAATTAGAGTAATTCATTATTTAACTGACCTAGACTATTAAAATCCGCTCGCTCGCTATTCGCATACAACATACAGTGACAGGGAGTGGGGGGGGGCTAGGGAATGCCGTCGTATGTAATTTAAACAGTGCGACCTGACGTTTGACCCTACCCCAGTCCGGCCGTTGGGTCACCGACGTCGTTTACATACTTACGTGTGGCCGACATTATGTATACACATCCATCTGCATAAACAGAAACGGGTTTTACACATCCCTAGACCGAGGGACGAGATCCCTGTACATATTTGTTGATTCCCAAATTACCATTTAATGCTGAATATTAAATTAACATTAATATGTATGTATAAGTATTTCGTTGTATACATACATATATGTATACGCAGAGAAGTTCGTGATATTTTGACATATGAAAGCTTTTATTTTTTTTTTTTATAAAATGAAATTTTCGTTGCATGGTTCAAAAGTTTTTGCTTTTTTTTGTTGAAAGTTTTTGTGGAAATAATGAAATTCGTATTAAAATATGCATGTACGAGTACATATTTTTATAACTTAATATCGGCAATAACAGTTATGCAAAAGTTTACTCTTGACTGATATACATAATATAAATTTCAATACGATTAGAATGTAGAATGTAAACGTGTTTGTGTGGCACGTGTGACCGATGTCGCGACGCTTACATCGTACTACAGCAGGAACATTGAGTTGAAGTTAGCTGTAGTTGGTGGGGTGGTGCAGGGAAGTGATTAATGTGCACAGACCGACTGACACGTTCGGATAAAGCAATGAATGAGACATACAGATTGAAATAAAACTAGGACTTCCAACGTCAGACATTCAGTGTAGATCAGGCCACTGAATTTTGCAGTACCATCTTAACACTGTGTCACTTTCATCAAGCTCGTTCCTTCTTCTTCTTCGCCTTCTTCCTTCATTTGAACTCGTATCTATTGTCTTCTCTCAAACAAACTGAAATACTCGATATCTCAAATGAGAATAATTTCAAACGGTGATTTATTGTAGCATGCAGTCAGAGATCTATAAAATGCAAAAATTTAATTTTTATCACAAAGGATTAAAACAAATATGTACGTAGAACAGTTAAATATTTTATAGTAGACCGGTAAAAATTATATGCACGGATAACTCTGTTTAATTTCATCACAGGATTAATGCGTAAAGTAATTAATTTTATGCAGTATTTCATATATTTTTAATTATTTGAATATATTTCATTTGTGTCATATGTTAATTTTCCCGTGGGTCATATATAGTTAAATATAAAAACATTTTAACACATGTTCGTTTAAATACGTTATGTAATTTGCATATTTATTTTACACATTTATATACAAGCACGAAATTATATTTAATATTTACTCGTGCCATGTATTTCACTGTTTCACATACAATTATGTTAATATGTGTAGTTAATGATGTACGGATAATGAGAGAGCAATTAGCAATGAAATATACATACATTTCATATATGAATGAGCTGAAGATATACATATTTCTTTATGGAATTACATATTACATTTGTACCAATTTTCCTTGATTCTCCATGAATATAAATATTAGAATATTTTTACAAATAGCACCCCTTTCATATTTCGTGTGACACAGTTCCATATAAATGTTGCATAAAGCAAGTCGTACACTCGCGACACCCCACCACCACCCTCACTACGCTACGCCACGCGTGCATGCGTCTGCGTCTTCTTCTACTTCGTGTTGCTGATATGATGATAGGGGAAAGGAATACGGGTCACACAGTGCAAGATGATAAGAGTATATAACGGGTGACGCCGGTAGAGGGATAAGACGAAAGGACGGTATGAATAGGGCGCTGCCACCAAATAACCGTAACTTGAGACCGTGACGTCACGCGCCGAGGGCCGAGGGTAAACATGGAACGTTCGCTTTTCTTTTGTGAATCGAGAGGACGCCGAGTTTGTAACGCCAAGCGCCGTAAAGTGGCAACTCTGAAATGAAATTGCTGGAGTGATTAATCGTCGGCAATAGCTTCGGATCCTTTTGAAAACGTGTATATGGATGGATCCTTGCAGGAGAACGCGAATAAGATGCTTGTGTGTGGTTCCGGAGATACAGACACAGAGGCACCACCTCCCACACACACCCGTCCCTCAGCCATCCCCGAGTCCTTTCTCACTTCCTCTAACCTCAATGTTCGACTGGTACATACTCGCTAGCTAGCAATATGCTTGTATGTGGATAGAAGTGAGATGTATACGTATGAGGCTTGTGTTCTATAGAAGGGTGTAAGCGTTTCGGTGACAAATGTCATGGTACAACACCACTGTGATCCGTCCTGGAAACATGTATGTCAGACTTGTGTTGTTCCTGCGGGATCCTGGCCCCAATCAGAGTATACAGCTTAACTCTCGTGATTAATGTAAACTGGTCGTGTGTATTCGGATCGTTCGTTGGCTTTGTACATTTTACTAAAGATGTTTTGCATTAACATATATTTTAACTAGCTAGATAAAATGTCTGTCAACTATACGGAGGAAAAATAACTTGTAACCTGTAATGATTAAATTGAACTATGTTTTTAGCATCCTTTCAATTATCTGTCTAGTATAGTACTATGCGGTATATGTATCTGTATGTTAGCTAACATATTGTTGTTTTGTTTTCAGGAGTGGACGACGTATACCGTTTTATCGGCAATGATTCAGTAACAGACTACTTCCGGTTAATCCTGCTTGATGGCAATTCCTTGCTGGTTGGTGGCAGGTAAGAATCTTTTCATTTGCTTTTTTATTTGTCGTTAGTGTACTTCCGGCACTTTTACTCAGACTTACCGGATATGGAGCTCTCAATTGTGACGACTCACTTTGATGTTTTTTCTTAATGATTCACGTATCATTATCAGAATTATAGATCGTATCTTCCTCAGGAAATCTTATTTCTTTGACGTTCATTTTACGAACTTCCTGAAAAATATCCAGTATGTAATATAATATAGTATAAAAATACTTTTGAAATAAAATCTAAAACTACTATGTACTTCCAACGTTGCAGTAATATTCTAACTTGTAATTTTTATTTTATCTACTTAGAATTTATAGAAAAACTAACTATTAGGAATGTATTATATTTACAAGTTATATCATCTTCATTAATAACTTCAATTTTCGCGTTGCAGATGAGTTCTGAAATTATCAATTTGTGTTCGTTATGCTTTCTAATTGGCCAATATACACGTTTCTAATTTTAGATTATTAATTTCACGGTTAAAACTTGCCGTAAATCGAAGGGACATCCTCGTTACCTTATTTCTAATAGAACGGTTTTAATGGACTTAACAGCATCTAGTTTTGTACGAATAACTTCTTACTGCTACCAAGTAAATTTACCTGTTCACAAGGATCTGTGTTAGTTACAAATTAAACACAAGTATGTTTGCAATCATTATTTTACTATGATGAACTCAGATTGTTAGGAAATACCAACCATATATACACGCTTTGTTTGTTAAAATTTTGTGCCAAGTTCGTACTTCGTTAAATTGTGCTCCCGTAAGGAAACTTTGAATATATGATCGATCGTGAATATAGGATGGTGTATGCCAAGAAATTAGGTACGGAAGTTTATAATTTTGCTCTATAATTATTTCATTATTAACGGTACCGGTATAGTGTATGTAGGTATTGTGTAACAAGTTTTAACTGACATCAATCTTAGCACCGCAGGATAACGTTCTCATAGCCTGTTATTCCCTATAGATGTAAGCTTACCTAGCCACAACACACGCTAGTCTTTTATTTGTTACTCAAATATTAATAGTCATTAACAATATCATCCAATATGGCTCTTTAAAATTATTAATGCATGCCGAGAGGTATTCGGAGGAAATATACGTATTAATATACATAGTTGAGAACTAAAGAATGCAATTATCTATTCCGTATATATACATAGTTCTGTTCGAAATATTCACATTATGAATGTTACACTGATATTTGATTCCACACTAAGTGTGTAATGCACAGTTCACTAACCTATATTTTCTGCAAACAATAGTAGCATTACACAATTACATTTCCGTCAGCGCTAGGTGCGGCTGCTTAGCGGTTTAATTATTTGAAAATAAAATTGCCGGAAACTCGTGTGGAAGTGTAGTGTGTAATGTGTAAGCGCGAGAAGCGTTTCCTCTGCATACCTGAGACGGAAATGTGTGACTTTGAGACGGTGAGACACTTCATCATGTTAGTTATTTGAATGTAACGCAATAACAAGGAGAGTACGAAACAAACGGGAGTGCACTCCAAGATGTGTTCTAGAGTATCGCTATTATCACATTCAAAGTTACACGAGTTTCTTGTATGTTCCATCCGTCTTAGAACATGGGTGTTGAATGTCACGTGATGGTTAGCTTGCTATCTTGTTTTCATATACGCTAGGGGCTGGGGGGGGGGTGTATTGGCAAGGGAACTATGCTTGTAGTATTAGTGTGAATATATAATTACTTAGAAACTTTACACACATCTGAAGTTCTAACATTTGAACCAATACCACAAAAACGTACTAATTAGCAATACAAAATTAATATTCTACCAACGGTTAGATGTTCTAAAACAACTATTTGCCATAAATTAAGATTGTATATGTTTGGATTTAACTAGAATCCATATTGAAATTCGTATCTCGCAAGGTGTAGACAGAATAAAAAACAAAAAACAAACTCCGTTTCTGTAAGAGCTAATTCGCAATCCGTGCAGTGTTTTAAAGTAACTTTAATCCTTAAACTAACATTTGTAAGACATCGTATTAATTATTTATTTATCTAGTGGCAAAGCCGACGTTAGCTCCTAGTGATACGAGTAAAGATTTTTAAATCCAGTTACCGCAGTGTCGACTGACTGAAACTTTAGTTTCAAGACTTGTCTGAACTTAGTGGTAGTGGTAACGCGCACAGAGTTCTGGCATCAACCGGATGTGACGGCACCAGTACCGGTGGTGCATTGCTGCCGCCGGTGTTCGCACACGTGTATTAGAGACTATAGTTGAGTGCAGTGGTAAATCTTAATTTCACTGCCTCAAGCCAGGAACCTTAAACGTCTTTATGCAACGTCGCTGCTAATCGTCGCCTTTCGCTCTACATCCGATACTTAGCGTTTATTAACGTACATACCAACGTACTGTATTGTACGTATGTCTTATAACAGCATCAGAGAACTTTAATCAGACCTATCCCTTTATCTTCATCAAACCGTCTCTCCTCTCTGCCTTTCTTACTCATTCCGACGTACACGATACAATGTTAAACAACAAAGTTCTCTGCAAATCAATTTCTCATTAAAATATCTACTTCCTTGCATGTAAGAACCGAATGTAGTTGGGATTTATCACAGTCGATCAAAATTACTATTAGGATAAACAGTTATGCAAATACATATTCTCTTTTTAAATATATTACTAACTACATATATAACTTGTTACTAATTATCTGTGAGTTTATTTTGTTTTTGCTAATATATAACCTTCTAGTGAGTGCGTAAATACTAGTAGTGTTAATCAGTAGGTTGCAGTGAAACTGACACCCTTAGTTTACAATTCCCAACTCAATATTGAAGCACGCTTCAATTAATGAAATAAAACAGGAGGGGGATGATGACATCCATCTAATTATCAAAACAAGCAGCCTGTGAACCCTGCGTTGGCGAAATAGAAGGGAGTCAGTGTATTAAGAGCGACACTGAACGAACCAATGAATGGTTTACTTAATGTAAACACACCGACGTACCGCGTGGCTATGTAGCATCTACGGCCATAAGGAAACGAGCCTTGTAATTACGCGAAGACGTCGTGGTCTTGGGGACATCATTACATAATCACCGATCTGAGGGACTTGCGAGTGAACGAACAAGCAGGCGTCTCTATTTCCTGTTTCCGTCAATGGCGTCAGTGCTCTGAAAGTTACACGATGCACAGGGTACTGATGCGATGTTGTTATACGATCCCACGGGAATATCGAAGAACAAGTTACCTGGGGACACGGACTCCCTCTTGTTCCTCGCCGCGTGTAGCCGTGGTCCGAGTACTGTGAACTTTGCTTCACTTACCATAATTACCCCGAACATCTACCTGGGCGCCACACCTGTGACACTTTCGTGATTTTCGCATTTGTAATTGTAATAGTGTTTTGCTTTAATTTAAAATACCCCTTTGCCAATTTAGTAAAAGCGTTTGCAAATTATACTGAGATTAAATACAAAACACGGTATATTCATTGTCCTTTATAGTATAATACAAGACAAATACATAGTAATATTATTGAATTAATCTTCCCAATAATTAACTACTGCTAGCTTAAAAATAACTAGCTGAAACCAGTCCTGAAAAAAACCATTTTTAATTATACTTTATAAAATTAATTTCTTTGATTGCACAGGTGCTATTTATGGTATGAATATTGTCCTATGTCATGGCATACATATTTTTAATTACACTTCCTGCATACTCATCATTACATATTAACATTGATGTCATTTAGTAATTGCGATGGGAATTAGAAGACATTTTTGTAATTTAAGCAGTGTAATCTTATTTGGTGTGTATTTACACTAGGTTTATTCATATGTACATATATAATTTACATTTCCTCAATCATCCTCGAGCAAGTTTATTACAAATTGCGTGAAGGTTGAAGTATAAATGAAGTTGTAAGATTTTTTTGTCGGTTTGAAATGACGTAGTTAGCGTTCTGCTGCTTGACATTCTCGTTCCGCTCGTAGTATAATGTTGTTGAGCGGGGTTGATAAGCAGAGAGAGCAAAGTGTTGGCAAAAAGGCCACTATTACTCCTTATTATGAAATATTAATACATTATTAAACGTTATCTCGCTTATTTACGACCTGAGACGGGTACAAATGCAGCCAGTTTGCCAAGATATGAAGTCGTTTTGCATCTCGTCTGCATTTGAATGTCGCACAACGTAACTGATATACGAAATACATCTGCACGAGAGCTGAAAGTCAAATTGCGTATGTACATGCTCGAAGACATTCTTTGCATAGCACAGAAATATGTATACGTTTTGAATACTGTACATATTTTACATATTTATAGAGGAAACTCGTCTATTTTTATAGATGTATGTCGTATTTTTATTTTCTCATCACAGTTGTATGTACCAACGCAATAAAATTCAAGGATCGCAAATAAAATCGGATTCGGTATTCTATACATTTACTCAATATATGCTATAATATAATAAACATATCACTGGAAATTTTGGTAGAAAGAAAAAATATTCAAATAATATGTGTATGTACGTACAGGCATTTTGATTTATTTTCGAAACGGTGATATTGTTGGTAACAAAATTGTATTCTATGTAAAGCCATATTCCTACTAACCGCCAATAATACTAATTGTGATTTTATTTAACACAATCGTAGCAAATTTGGAACATAGAACACGTTTGTAAACTGTTGTTTGCGGGTATACATACATGTATGTATTGTTCGTATTAGGATTAGTTATAAGCGAGGTAGTATAATAGCATATTTGACAAGGGTAGTAAAACTTTATGTGACCGCAAACGTCGCAACAAACAAATGCCATATTGTTATTCTAAAGCGTGCGTTATAATTCACAATTTTCCACATTAGCGCAGTGTTACAAACTTCATTACCTTTGCGTGTACACGTAATAGCATGTTAATTAGAGTCGCTTGTCATTCGTTCCGGGTCTGTTTGTAAAACGACCATCGAACACTGTTCATATTAACACCCATCATCATTCCACAATCACACACAAACACCACCAACATCCCCTTTGTCCAAATGTCCAGTAGAATCAAGCTGACGGATGAGGAGATATGATGACAATTCGAATATGGAAGGTTAGAAAGTGTATATTAAAAACTCATATTACTAGAACAAGTACACGTCACGTATTGTTTCAGTAATATATGTAGCAATTAAACACCATTATGGTCGATTAAATACTACCATCGTTCTAAACAATATTCATAATATGTGTCAGCCATTACGGTGCAATTACTGTAATAATCTATAATGAAATTGAGCCGCGCTACTCCATTAGCACTTTGTATGTAGCTAGTGCAATATAATAACACTACTTGTCTTACGTCACGGATATCTAGTCTAGAATGCACGTATGCATATTTCATAG
>JAGJTL010000039.1:3194930-3225149 GCA_022063505.1 Calosoma granatense
TACCACATTACACTTTGTTCATTAAACATGAATGTGTGTTTGTTATTCGTTTCTGTTTCATCGCGACAATGTATCGCTCATTTGCTTTGACACTTAATGGTTGTAATATTACCTTTACAAATACTAAACCGCGCGCCCTGTACATGTATGTATATTGTCACCAGTATACTTCTCCCCCAAGCAATAGATAAAAACGGAACGACACACTTGTACTCGTATGTAAAGATTATTGATATTTACAAATGTTTCCACTATTACACGTTTTGCGTGAATGAGTATCATCATATCGCGGGGGGGGGGAGGCGAGATACGAATATATGTAGGTATATCAGGAGTATATCACAAGCATTTTATGTGTATCCCTAAAATCTACACCTACACACACTCTGTCTCTCTCCATTGCCAACTTGATAACGCCACTGTTCCTGTGTTTAATAACGTCAAAGTGAGATATTTATGTCGAACGATAAGGGCCATTGTTGGTCAGATGTGTGTCGTTTTCTAGGTCATATGTGCGCTTGTGTTTATGGTCTGTTTGTGATTCACGGCGTTATTCCCTATTTACATTTATATGGCGTACATATCTGCATGGTCTGCCACCTACCTCTCACCCTTCACTACTACTCACTCCACACCCTGAAGCTAACAGTCCTGTCGACGTTCCACGTGACCTCCCGTTACCTCCACTGCCATCCCACCCCTATTCGACGTTCACGGTATTTTTATGTTTTCATTTGCAGGCACACGGATAGGTTGCGTGCATTTTGTTGTTACCCGTGTTTCTTTATTTTTATGCTTTTATCGGCTGTCGTTTTTTTTACAACGATGGGAATATTTGTTTTGTATATTCTTCAAAATACACGAGTAAATATATTGGTTTTGTATAAGTTTTAAATTGCTTTCTGATATATAGATGTATTAGATATCGCTTGGGTATACTTTTATATTCTATGGTGATTTCAATAGACAGTGTATCAGACACAATATCAAATATTCAACACATTTGATGATAATATAGAAATATAAAACTTTGTTGAGGAAACCATGATTAGATTCTTTTATCTTATTGAAAATGTCAGATTTTTGCTGACTGTTATCTTATTTATTTGTGTAGTACAGTGTGTTCAGTGAATTTGTAAAATTGGTTTCGGTGAAGCGTAATACCATAGGGGGAAAATATGTCGTCCGTTCGTCTTTATATATTCACAGTGTGCGAAATCTGTTAACTCGGGTCGGGACATTTGTGAAGTATGTAGTAAAAGAAGGTAAAGTGAATGCATCCGTCTGTCTGTCATGCGAGTGACAGTGTGCAGTTATAAAAACTAGCAAGTATGGCTTGCGCTGGGGATCTGATTGGGAGCATACGCCACGGACGATGCTTCTAACGACCGTGTCTACAACAGAATCAGTATGATACGATTTGTCAAGTCGGCCCATCGAACCGTGATATATTCGGAGAGACCGTAGCGAAGTTATGTGCGATTGGCTTCAGGGCAAAGTGAGCCGAAGTGAGCCGAAGTGAGCGACCAACGGCCACCAACTCGAGTGTGAAATGAGACGACAGAAGAGCTGCACTACGATTGGTCATCACGTAAAGTCGTAAAGTTTTGTTAAAATTTCAATTCAGTACCCGAGTGCTGCAATCGTCTCGCTATGTTGCACACGCAAATAATTCTGCTAGTATGAATTTATTTTATTACACGTTTCTCATGAAACATGTGCCATTTATTATATAGTATATTAATCTCCATCGACAAATAATATAAAATTTCTATATGATTTGATATCTAACGGTTTTACACACGTTGTGTGCATATAACTGGTCTTATATTCACTTTAGCGAATAGTAATTTGATCCTAGTATAAAATTATACTCTCATACCACCAACTATAAATTGTATCTGTCCTGGATAATGTATTACGTCAGTGTATTGTAAAATAAATTATATGTGGTTTAGGTAAATGGGTTTGAATATTTACAGACAAAATTCACTGTGTCTGTGCAAACGTGTATGCACTGTATACATTAATAATTTGTCCGTAACAATTTCAGGCCATTGTATAGCATTCGGAAAGATTTATTTGACAGCAATTTCACGTGCACTAATTATTCATGTTCCGTAAAAATATCTTCACACATCATCCACACGTAATGATGTACGTACTTTTTATTTTTCACTATAGGAAATAATTTTAAAATTTTTGACAGTTTTCACGTCGAGATGTCATGTGGAATAAATTCCAGTGTTTTTAAATTGATTGGGCGACAATTCAACCGAGAAAAAACAAAAATGCTAGCAACAAATCCTACAAAGAATGAAATATGGAGTGAGACAGAGAGTGAATGACGATTGGTGGGGGATAAATTTAGGGGGTGTCGCATTGTTCAGCAGTCAGTTTGACAATGTGGGAAATTCTGTCATATGGCGCTTTGATTTTTCATTTGAACAGACAGTTTTCAAAAATTAATAGTCCAAAATGGAAATACAGTAATGAGTTTTCACATGTTTCATCATTGCGATTGTTTGGAACGGAAAATATTCTTCGACACGAATAATCTCAAATATGTATATTCACTTTGCATTTTTCTTTCATGATGTTTCATCAATTTTCGTCATATATACAGTTTCACAGAACTGTGATAGAATTTATAGATGTTTATAGAGCAATGTGAATATTCTAACATTTCTAATAACTCGGAGGAAACAGGAGAAATCTGTAAAAAGTAACATCTAGCTGACTGGCAACTCTTGCATGTATAAGATGTGATAAAAGTTAAAAACATTTCCATTCACGGAAATGAATGTTGGCAAATATCATTGTGAAAGCCCGTGTGTAAATGTGATGTGCAGATCTCAACGGTTTTATATAACTCTCGTCTTACGTGCCGACAGGGGTTACTGGCGTGTACCATAAAATTTAATTAAATGCAGTCAGACACATAAGACGTACTGGACTGAATGTGTAACGGTCATCCAAGAACTTTCACGGTTATGACTAGGAAACGCTCTCGGACATCTGGTGCCCGGACCAAACATCGCCTAGATAGACATAGTAACTGTATATATATATGTGTGTGTGTGTGTGACAGAGTTCTTCCTTTTCTCTATGTTTCTCCAACATATACGTATATATATATATATATATATATACCTTCATATATGTGTATATAAATGTATATGTGGAATGTCCACCAACTAACTACTACCAATGTCAACTCTGGATATTGTGCACACACGCGCGCACACATTGCAGTATACCCTGTCGCACTAGAGCCAAGTGGCGCGGTATCCAAGAATAATTACCCCGACAAAACTAATAACATCAAATGAAATTGCACTAGCCAACTCGCTCGTCCAGCACGATATTTTTATGTGAACAAATGTTGCAATAACAGTAAATTATGAACAGGAACGCTGCGCGGACGGCCGTTTAATGAACTATTTTTTAAGAACTGTGACACACTATATCACAACAATAACACAGTCATTACTCCGCGAGGCGCAGCCTGTGTGTGTGTGTGTGTGTGCGTGTGTGCACATCACCAACTAACTATAAGGCTCACATAATGTGAACACATTACGAACGCGATAAGGACTTTACGAGTAATCTTTATTGAAAATGTATTTTTAGTTAAACGCGTCATGTTTTATGAATGGAGTTTAATATGTACTTAGGGACCGATGTTATATTTCGTCATGTCGCTTTAATGAAACTATACCGTTCGACTTGCAGGTAATCAAAAATCTAATTTTCCACTTTTTAAAACTTAAATCCGGTAATGAAATTTACTCTTGTCACGTTTTCGATACATTTATGAGCGCGGCAATCATAAATTTAAACTAACGTTCAACGAAACTTATTCGAGTTTCATTACTGTTACGAACTAAAACTAACTTATTCGATGCAAGTCCATTTATTGTCTAACTCTGTCATGTTGTTTACTCATTTGATTATAGGTTAAAATTCAAACAATTCCAATATACTAAATTTTCATTTGCCCCTAAAAGTCACTAAAAGTACTTTCACAAAAATAATTAATTATTATATATACATTTATCGAATATTTATATTTCAACTGTGATACAATGTTCTTGTATAGTGTAAAATCAATATAATGTAATATATGTATACAGATATTTTGACGACGTTTCTGTTTATATTTCATCATGTCTGCACCATTTGTATTTTCAATCTGTTTCCCAGACCATTGACCCCATTGTAGCAGATTTTAGCATTTACCCTTCATATATTTCTCGGAGACAGCTGACATGATCCGCTGTTTTGCAAATAAATACAATTCAATGCGTTACAAGTGCGTGCGCCCGCATCGTTACCACCCGCGTTGCGGCTTTTTCAATTAGCGCCTGTCAAGAACCACACACACACATACATACACACACACTGCGCATAGTAACAGTGTCATATACGCCGTGCCAAAATATTGATGATTCCTTTCACAAAGCACGGATCTCTGAGGCATCCCTCGCAACATCACGCACACAGCCATCTAGCGAGTACGTCGAGAGATAACAGTAGACGCCGTTATCTAAAGCGTGCCGCTCACTCGGGACGTGAATTTATTAAATATCATCACAATCTTTGTGCGTGTGCTAGAGGGGGAGGGATTGTGTAAGTGTAATCTACATTTAGCAGTCATCCATTATGTTGATTTGTATCTGTCTGTTTGACTTGTGTAGAATTTTGATATTCTCCCGAAGAACATGTTTTGTAAATGTTAAATTGTCACTTGAATATTGTCTCGAGTTGTTCTAAATTTTATATAATTACACAAGTCATTAAACAAAAAGTATACTGTAGTACTGTTTTGTATTTTAAACTAACTTCAATAACACTTATTTACAATTAGAGCACTATTTAAACGACTTTATAAGTGAGATAAAATGTCGTTCGGTCACGAAACGGCAAGATAGAAATCAGGTTGCGAATAAGCAGTGAAAATTACAGTGTCGTAATCTACTATCCTTATTGAAATAAAGTTGTAGATCAAATAAATTTATGCCTATAATAATGCAACAAAATGTCGGTATGCGTGAAAACGTAAAACGACAAATTTTACGAGTATTGCGTGGCTTTTCCTTCTTATTATGGACATTTTACGATCTTTCTCGTTTTATTTGTATGTTATCGTGAACATAAAATGAAAGCCGATCAGTGACGGCCTGTTTGTCACCACCCAGATCAGATTTCACCAAACTGAAGAGTCTCTCTTGTTCTAGTTCTTCTTCAAAGTAGGAATATCACATACGCGTTGCCTAGTACTCACTTTCAATATATCACAAGTAGACAGTGTCGACTCGTCCAGCAACATCACATTCCTAAAATTACACAACTACTTCTATGTAACCGAATATTTATTAATATCACATAACATTATGTATATAAAGTGATACATTTATTTTTACCGTTACATAAATGGGAAAGTTAATTTAAAGTTCAAAAGTGTGTGAAATATATCAAGTTATATCATAGAAAAAATGTGGTTCCGCAGTAGTCGGTGGGGTTGAAACGACGTTCTCGCATATTAACGATACTCCAAGGAGCCCCAAACTTAAACTCGTGAAATCTTCTGCTGTCGCATCCCCCATTTTGATCCATTTGTAACGTTTTCTGTACTCTGCTTTATTCGTACGCACGTGGGAGTTTCCACTTGTACAATCACCTGCGGCACCTCACTTCACCACCCCACCACCCACCCACCCCCCTCACATCCCACCATATCTCTGCCATCGTGAAAACAAACCAGTACTGTGTTGTACTGGCGAGTGATATGCTGCTGCTAGCACTGCGTACATCCCGAACTAGAATTTCGCTACATTTGTTTTTACAAGATAATGAAATTGCTCGGATACCGTTCACATCCTCCTGGAATAATTCATCCGTTCCGCGATAAGTGTTGATGCATTGCGTGTTATCCAGCTCGAGGGATAACCGCCGCCATGCTTGCTTGCCTGCTTGCTGTTCGTCCTGCGCTCACTAGAACCAGTTCTGTAGTTCCATCTCTTACTATTCCACACTGGTTTGTTCCGTAATCTAACTACCAGATCTTCAAGCGTCCCCTGCACAATGCGTTATTTATTTAAATCAGACTCGGATTAAAATAAATTCTTCGCAGCTACGCGTATTGATATGTGCAATAATACAACGGGAAATTATTTCAATATAAATGAATTTTTTGCAACAAACAACAGTTATATTATGGAGTCTTGTACTATATGCAAATAATCTATATGAATATTTTCACTTTTTTTAGCATTTCATTGGAATCCTATTCTGCTGTTATGAGCTTTTCTTGGTCCTTAGCTAAGTAGATTGTATCTTTACTACTTCCAGTGATAAGGATTTCATAGGAACTCTTCGTGTGGTTCTTAAGATTTTCAAGTCGCAATGCTTTGAATTCCAAACCAGATTAAAGATGGAATTGTACGTGGTAAGCAGGATCTTATCATGGCCGCCGTCTTATGATAATGTGATGTTATCCGAAAATGTAATACCTAGCTCTTCATTCTGGTCTGAACTGGTATGATTGCTCTGATTTCAAACAGTATTCTTCCTGCTGTGACTGAATTAAAGTGTACATTTATATGAATGCATTAGATATAATATTTTACATTATACTATGCAAGTGCATAATCGTCGTAAGTTTACAGGTGAAACCGAAGCATATTTAATTTAATATTGTGAGCCGTGGGTACATCTTCTAATATTACGCAGTTTTAGTGCTCTAGATTGCAGTCTGAAAATTGTAACAAAGTATTTACCGTGTGCAGTGAAATTTTGGTGTAAAACTTTATGGTACGTTAGCTAAGATAACGAATATTGCTCCGTATAAAGTTAAATAAAATTCTTCATAACTCCGTTATAAGATATCCTGTATGTTACTGTCGTAATTTTCGAAAAGGCATGTACGTTTCTTAATCTTAAGAGCAGCGTAATTGAAATGTCAGACGGGAGTATAGTGGAATGTGAACGTTACAAATATAACGAAAGTCAAGCGAAGTAAACTTCTCTGTATATATGTATGTATGTATTGTATACTTGTGTGCACATGTGTGTATGCGGTGAATGGATGTACGTACGTGTGCGTATATCTGTTCCGCTGTCTTGTGTCTCTCCGTTGTTGTATTCCGATGCTCGTAAAACAAAAACATTGCAGGGAATTGTTTTTAAATCAGTTCCGTCTACAAGCTTATACTTGCTACAGCTATTACGTTTATAATGGAAAGTTATGGACCTACGTTTTATGTTTCGCCTTGATGATAATAGAGTCAAAGATATTATCTTACTGTATTTACACAACATACACAAACAGCATCCCATCGTCCGTCTCTGTCGTTCTTCCTCGTTTTCTCTGCAGTATAGTGGAATGAGATTTCTTACAACGATCTCTTACAACCGATACAGAATCCTACTACTAACTCGACAAGATCTTGTTACCGGGTATCCTGTATGCATCCTGGTATTTAAATTTGTTGTTCAAATAACTAACATTCTTATATAAATGTATTTGTAATATTTTATGTTTAAATTATCATTATTATGCTTACTAGATTACCAATGCTTGGCTCGTAATATGGTATTAGTATTTCTATTATTTTCAATATTTCATTGAAAATGTCATTTATTTTATAAATAAAATCATATTTTAATTAATTCAATTTACTACAGTGTACGCGCGCACAATGTATAATATGAACAATGTTTTAATAATACCAATACAGTACAGTATATAATTATTATGAAATAATAAATTGTTAATTATAACTAAGCAGATATTTGTTTTAATAATTATTCAATGAACTATGGGCAGCTTTATTAATTGATCCACTAACCTTTTATAGGAATTATAATAACATAATTATTTGGATTCATTTTGAAAATTATTCGCCATATTAAACAATATCAGTAGCTAGTCAATTTGTTTACGGTGTATTGTCTTAAGAAAATAGATTACTGGAATATAGCTTGTAATTTGCCTGTGGTCTCCCAACTGTTTTTCAAACGTTATGAATGAATTATAGATGCATGTTTTGATTAACTCCTGTACAATAGAAACCTGCAAAGAAAGAATATTTAATCAACAATGCATACATGCATATGTGAACGGGTGGAATATTTATGTAGACGTGGCAGGGCAATGGGTATGGAATATTGCATCCGAGTATCGAATGCAAGCTATCACGAGTAGGCATTATTACGTTTGCATGCATAACAGCGTGTGCCCGGTGCACTCGTATGTATTGCGTGCAGTCGTTCATTGAACGCCAATACCGTACGTTCATCGGCAATGCAACGGGCTCAAAACGGACGTACCGGCAGTCGGTCTGGCTATATTCCCTCCCTTATCCTCTGATCCTCTCACTGTCTCATTCTTTCTCTTGTCCTGAAAGCAATGCCGTCTAGAATTCTCCAAATAAGGAGACACTGCAGGAAACGGAAATTGCGCGAGTGGACTTCACAATGAGGCAGTTAGCGGAACGTAGTCCGCAGCGCGCATCCACCATGCAAATCTACCCCCCAGCCCACCACTCCGTCCCTTACACTCCATTCTATCTCTTGTGCCTGACAGCGGTAACCAAAATGTCACGCTAGTTGCATGTTTCCGATTCTCTTCACAAAGCCAGACTGTATTTCAAACACTGTATTCATTTCAGCTGCTAACTCTAAACTAAACGGATATACTTGTATTAAAATAACATCTACTGTGTTTGTACATGCACTCCGTTTATAACGTATGAATAGAACCCTGCCAACAATCTATGTTTCACGTGTACATGATACACTGTCTATGTATTTACTATTTCCATTAAAACAGCAAATCATATTGCTACCCCCAGAACATGTAGCTACATTAGTCCGGGAGCTATGACCTCTAAGGGGTTTAAAATTGCCAACTAATTCATTTAATTTCCGGGGGTGCTAACATCAAGCAGAAGACCCTAATTTCGCTGGCAACTTGCAATCAATAAAAACGTCAAAGTAATTATATTGTTACGTGGATTTTGTAGATTTTCTTTTCGCGTAATGACACAGGAATGACGCACGAATGAAGATGCATAGTCGTCATGTTCATAGAATGGGTATCACGAACACATGCCCATTACTTAAGCAAATTACAGCATTGTAATTTGTACAGTAATTAGAAAAGTAATGTGTTCACTCATGCAACGAACGTCATGCCCAGACCGGGATGGTATTAATTTCTTTCCGCCCTATTCTTCCAATTACATTTCCAACGAGCGACACACTCGTACATTCTCATTACGCTGACTCGTCCCCTAAACACGGACATCGGACACACGGAAACACACAGAGCAGCCAGAGAAAGATGTCTTCTTTCACTAGGAAGAAAAAAAATGGTGCCCAACCACCGACTAACATATTCCCCCCATCGTCACAGCACACTTGATTATATTGGACATAGTCCTAATCAGACGGGAGACAAAGGTTCTTCTGTGCTTTCTTATCCGCCTTTTCCATTACGGGAGTAAAATACTTATATGTTGCATCCAATTATACATGTTATTAACCATTGTACAATAGATAAAGTATAATAATAATAATGTACATAACTAGAAACACTTCATCTCATCAATATGTGTATGTACAACAGCACATATTTATTATTTATCAAACAAGATGTTACATAATTCTAGTCCAGTTTAGTATCCATGTTACATGACCTCAAGTCTCTACGGATACAAGTTTCCTGCGCAATGAAATTCGTTCCCCCAAATACTCCTCGTCACAATTTACTAGTCCGAGGGAATTTATCGCTGTCATACAGTCCGCTAACTTGGTTTTTATTGCCGCTAATTATAGTACGAACATGTGCTGTTACATCACCACCATGCCATTCCCCCCCCTACGCACATTATGGCATCATATCAGAGCCATCTTTGATCCATTCGGTAATTGTTATCTTTCGATTTTATTACTATTGATTTTGTGTACGAGCGTAAAAATGCCTTTGTTATTAGTGATATGTAATGATCGTTATTTTGGTTTACAGGAAGCACAGTTGATTATATTTCAATGCAGCACGTTATATTTATGCGAATATAAACATGTGTTTGACATTTGTATAAATACAGGAAATTTGAATTTCACGTTTGCCACTTCCCGTTAGATTAATTATTAGTAAACACTGTTTGAAAAAGCTATCAGCTTTGTTTGTACAGATTGGTAATTAAAACGGAAATATTGTAAATCAGATCGGCTGCACATTCTACATTATATACATTTCAATCATTCCATTATTACATACTTGAAATTACGTTCTTTGTGAACATTGTATTATATTATTGCATGAATATGGTATATCTTATTCCCATACGAATAATAAACCTTTTCAAATAATACAAATTGTTCTGTTATCTACACATATCACCCTTAGTCTGTATTTCTATTTAAGTGCATTTATAATTTGTATTATATCAAATTTTTTATTTTACTAACCCGTCGTTTATTATCCCCAGTATATGAAAAATCGATTGGTAAATGTGCGTTATTATATCTCAGATCATTAATAAATCTCTGATAATAAACACAAATCGTTGACCGGAGACGCCCCATGTCAGTATGAAGATTAATTAACCTATTATTTTCCTTTTTGTTCGGCACACTACCGATTCTATTGGCACTTCAGGCAGGAGTGAGCTTAATACCGTATTTTTCTAAATCAATATCTTGAACGATCTGCTTATTCATGGATGATCAAACATGAAAATGAAAGAGTCCTTCTATTATGACGTAGTACATGTTTATGAATTAGATGCGTATTCAAGAAGCGATCGTAGAAAATCGTTTGATGTGCAAGCTTGGGAAATAATATGATAATCCCCATCTGGCCACATCAAAAGACGTGTAATCCTTGTACCCAAACTCCAAGGAAGACATGCATTAAAGGAAAGCTTCTAGCAGGTCGAAGCGACCGGTGGCTGCCCTACTCTGTCTTGTCCCGACCGTACCATGTCGCGTCTTGCCGTGCCATCCTGTGTCATTCGCTGTACCAGTGTGCACGAGAAACACGCGCCCTTTGACTCCAACGGGGTTATCTCAAACCCGAGTCTGTAGTATTCAGATCCAACTTAGGGCGGACGCTTCACAGTTGAGAAATGGAAACAAACGAACAAGTTTCCGACGTGCCCATGTCAGTTTTAAACGTGCTCCAGACATAAATGAATTCTGACAAATTATGAACATTTCCAACAGTAGCAATCTTTATAGGTTTTCAAATGTGCTTTCCAATTTACTTTCATGATTCTGCAAACATGCAAATAGAAGAAGAATTTAAAGGAGAGTTATAATGTTCTTAAATTAGCCTAATATTTACGAATTTCCAGAATGACATCCAGTGCAACCATCCTGAAAGAAGACAAATGAGTGAAGATAGTGCTGCTTTGCGTGAAAATATCGTTTCTCGTATTTTCATAAATTTGGCTTTTCCATTCGCCAGACTGTGTGAATGACGGTAACGTTTTTTCTCGACAGTCAGAGCAGAACAATCAAACATCGATCATGTGCAATCATCATTAATGGCCACTCGAAACGCGGTGCACACTTTCTGGTTGAATAATTTAGTGATCGGGTACACGCGCTGTTCACTTGCGGCGGCATCTCATGCGTACTCCACAGCACACGGATATATTAATTGAAAGTCATTTAACATTCAGACTAATGAGATCCGGCTTGAGGTTGTTCTGTTAACCCTCCGCTTACCTTCGTTCGTATACCATATCGAATGGGAACTCCTCTGCAGTACTCGCCCATCTGCAAATGCCTACGGTCGCTTCACTCTAGCTTGCACTTCTCCATCTATACTCTCAGCCAGTCTCGGCACAGTGGCGCAGATATTGCAACCTGTACACTAATGGAAAATATTCAATCTCTCTCCCCTTTATTATAGTTTAGTCTTGTTATATCTTCCAATTCTGGCTGGCATATTAGAAATTTCTATATGTTTTTACTTTATATTCAATAAACGCTGAAATACCATATAAAGCATTTGGTAGATTGTAAAATGATAAGTTGACACTTGTATAATTTTTATTTTATTTGTTAAACAAACGTTTTAAAATATAATATTAGATCGTTGAAGAAAGTAGATATTAGTTCTATTGAAATGATTTCTATATTGTGTATGCATCTGATCCGGACGCCACTGGTATATGTGGTGTGTCCGTATTGCACTGCTGTCGTCTCATGCCAACGTGATCTTGAGTTGTTTCGTCTTGTTCTGCTGAAGTCGATCGTGAAGATTTAATGAAGCCGGGATGCGGGCGATTTCACTATACGAACTCAAAGATACACACGTCAATTGCAGGGAGCACCGGCAGCATATTGGCGCGTTTGTGATCTGCACTCAAACCCTCTCGTTGTTCACCTGCGAGACCTCTGAATTAATAAAAGCCCCATGGAATTGCAGGGGTGAGAGAGCTCGTGATTCCCATTCTCCTCACCTTACCTACCACACAGAACCATCCCGCAGTCCATTGTGCGTTTAGTCAAAGGATTTGTTTACGGAACCTTTGCGCTTGGCTACGTTTATTATTCCGTATTTAAGACAGAATTAGGGCTTCATCCCCTAACCCGTTTGTGATTTCATTCTGAACCAGATTATTGACTCATTGTTCGCTCCGTAACCGTTTGATAATTTGCAGTTTGTACTTTGACCTGATTCAATCATTTACTACCTCCATATATTTGAAAATTAATGTATGAATCTCATTATTGATTCAAAGTATTTATGCATTCAATGTAGACAAGAGAATATCAGTGTCTTTACGAATGCAACCAACATCATCGGTGAACATAAATTATGAATTTATGTAAGACATTTTTTCTATTGCAAATCTATTTGCAGTCAGTGCAGCGTTCTGCGGAATACCCGTTACTATTTAGTACAGTTGCTGCGGTTGACTTCCATATCCATAATGTAAGAGACACTTTGGCAGTGAAACTTGCTGCTGTAAACTGGAGTAAGGGAATTTGATAAATAAATATAGGCACATAACCATCTCCGTTGATCACATTAGGATCGCACAGTGAGCTAAATAAACGACGAATCGGGCAGCCGACCGGATTTAACCGATTTGTGTTGCCCAGTGAAGTGAGGCGAGGTGAAACTGCGACACAGGCGGCAACCGGCGGCATCTCTGCCTTGCTGTGCTTGTGCGGATGCTCGTGAAGGGTGACTGTTTTGCCCAAAGCTGTGCCAGAGAGGAATGTGCTCTGTCGTATAAATGGATGAGATTAAACTACGCGTCGACTCGACTTTGGAACCGTAGTTGATGGAGACATCCACCCCAGTGGACAAGCGAAAAGGGTTACAACACCGTTCCGCCCGCTGCCTACACCACTTCTGTAAGGTCGTACGACCTTAAAGCGGACCTAAACGCGAACACATTCCTACCATCAACCAGCAGTACCAAATAAACCTTCTGCTTTATAAACATATCCATGATATATTGCCAGGTGCGAGTATTTCAAGCTAATAGCAATTTCAGAATTATTATATACACTAATAGTTATACATAGTTCTCAATCATATTCCTGTTACCACAAGGATACTATCCTGTGTAATGCATGAATTAAGAATGAAGTAAATACAACCAAATGTATGTAATATATGTAATTATTTCATGTATTACATATATTTCTATTTGATTCATTTACATCAAAATGTAGATATTAAGAAGTTAACTATTTATACTTATTCAGTTCAAATATCATTAGGTCATTTCATTTAAAAAAATTCATAGTGTACTCGATATATTTACAAATGATTCATTGTATGATTTCATTTATTAGTGTATAAATATTCCATGAAAACAGAATGGACTGTAAGTGTATTCAACTCTACAGAAAACAGCATATACTTGTATATGTTCGATAAGCTTATATATTAATGTATTTTGGAAATGTATCAAAACTTCACTTAACTCTCGCACGCTAACGATTATGAATAATTGTCGCAAGAACATTAATATTGAAAGTAAAATATATTAATTTTGTTTGTTCTACATACGGTCGTAAGTGGTAGTTAGTAGTTTATTTACATATTGTCTAACAATAAATTAAATGAATAGTTTAGCTATACGATTATTTTAAACAGTATTTTATTCTCTAGTATAATTTATATTTAATCCTGTGCCAAATTTAATATTGGGGAGGGGGGCGTGTAGCAGCTGTGTTTGCTAAAATCCATTAAAACTTTTCTAAATGTGAAATTAATAAATGAAATTTTAATACGTCCTTGAAGTTACTTTGAAAGCCTTTTAAACTAGTTGTACAGACTGGTCCGCCGTGTTGCGGTACCACCGTTTTTATTTTAAATAGCACTGTTTCAGTTGAGTGTGACGTGAAAGGGCGGGTCAACCGTAATTAGCGCACCCTAGTGCCGTGTCCCTGCTCATTAGTGGCACAAAAGTTCTGGCACCACCCCCCACTAAATACGACAGTAAGTACAACGCGCAATTCGAAACTATCCCTTTACTTTCACATAACACAACTAAATAATTCTCCCTTGCCGATACACAAAGTTAATGACAGTCATGTTGTAGTACGTATTCGTTCACCGTATGTGTAATTTGGTCAACATACGTTCCCATAATTGGACAAGAATTATCCCATTCTAAATCGTTGTGCTCATTAATTCACAGCAATGGAAACGTAGTTTTTTAAATATAATTTGAAATATTGACATCATTGTTTGATTTTAATTACGAAGTATTTACTTTAATTACGTTTAATACGGCACTTTCATAAATGAATGTACTGTGCGAAAAAATCTCATTAATTTCATCCATTAACTGATGATGGCTTTGCAAATATAGAAATTCCGGTTTACGATCAAAGGTTCAGTAATGACTATGAGAATGTTTCTATATTGCAGGAAGGTATGGGGATTAATGATTTTCAACATAGCAGCATTGACGTATTTACCTATATAATCTTTATTGGATTTATATTCTAAACTTTCTACAAATGTATAATGTAATACATTGTATTGTGATAAAATAATCCTTGATATTTATTATTCTCATCACAACTAGCACGCTTAACGAAATA
Organism: Calosoma granatense; assembly: GCA_022063505.1. Classification (NCBI taxonomy): domain Eukaryota; kingdom Metazoa; phylum Arthropoda; class Insecta; order Coleoptera; family Carabidae; genus Calosoma; species Calosoma granatense. The sequence goes on from JAGJTL010000039.1 coordinate 3,210,024, forward strand.
CAACGATATTTGATGATCCGCCTCTGGCAATTATTGTACGGTAGGAGTATGTTTACAGTACTTTGGCCACGTGCCCTACGCCAGTGTGAATATCAACTACACAACAAAAACATAATCGAATTAGGCGCACGAAATGGCCAATTAATATTCTGCACGTGCCAATTTCCTGTTTTGTTTTGATAAATGCTGAAATAATAAGTGCAAGTACACTGGCGGATGTGCAGCCTCCCCCCTAACGGGTGGTTTGTTGGTGAGCAGGAGTAACAAGGGCAGCAGCAGCAGCAGCAGCAGTTGTTAGAGTTCCGACGAATACAACTGAAGGCGGGCAGCTAATGCAATTTGGCTCCTATGTAAACACGTGGGACCTGGGCCAATGTAATTAAATGATGTAGATAATAGCTTGCTTTCTGTGCACTGCAGCAGAAGTAAGCACATTGTCTGCCAGTTGTAATTCTTTCATTTTTGTATCAGAAATTAAATTAACTGTGGGATTGGATGAAAATTGCTGAATTACTTTCTGGTCTTGTGTCACTTTATTATGTAATTGTGTGGTATTAAAGAAGTTACTCCTCCAAACAGAGATACTCTGTGAATGTTTACTAAATATTAAGATCTGTTTGATGAAAATATATGAAGTAAGCAATTTAACTGGGAATCTTTCCCAGTGTGAATATGTACAATAGTTTTGTCTCTATTAAAATCTTAATGAATCCTGCTTATGTAAATTCTAATTTGAGTTGCACGCTCCATTGCTTTTAGCATCTAATTACACACAAGTATCTTATAAAAACCTATGTAAACGAGCCAAGTAAACAGGAACGCATATATGCTAACGATTTTCTAGAAGCTCGTTGCATTTCTACTAAACTGGCAACATTCACTGCGCGATGCCATTTAAGTTCTCCCTGAACACTTTTATTTTTGTTCTCCGCTTGGCTGCTTAATCCCACATAAATGAGACGCAATTAAAAGTATAACTATTTGGCAGAATAAACACATTCCGAGGGTGAACGAGACTGGCACATCTCCTGTTTCCCCTCTATCGACCAATTTTCCAGACGGCTATTACAACTAGACAGAAAAGTCAGGCATTCTCTTCCGGGGCTTATGCAATTACTAGCGAATGCCAAATTGCATGCATTAACTGCGCACCCTGACACTACCGTTGCACACTATACTACTTACTACACCATCCCTACCATTCTCTCTGTGTGTGTATATGCTGGTTAGTGAAGTCGATACTCTACAGCCAGCGGACATCTTGGACCAAAGCTATAACACACTGCCACTGTTGCGGAGAAGCTTACCAGCCACACAATGACGTCTCATTTATCGTGAAATATAGATCATACGATATTAGCAGTAATGGAGCCTGTTACAGTCCGTGTCATTGTTGTGATCAAAATTTAGTGGCTAATTTTAACAGACCCTCAGGCTCTCACCGTTATTATAGCGTTGTGATTCAGATCGCATACAGTACTCTCTATTCGCCCTGTCTGGCATATGGCACGCGAGATGATATATGCACTATTGTCGAATTACAATGGAAACCATGTTCTTACTCAATTTTACCTTCAGTGTGACTATTACAAGGTCAGTTCAAGCAGTACGCATGCTCTCTTCAAACTTTCCGCATAGTTCTTCTATTCAGGTTTCAAATATATTATATCATTCAACATTCTCATAACGTACAGTTTTTCATTTCGTAATTATATTATGTAATTCATTGGCTGCAAAAGGTTACTGATCTTTCACATTGCGTGAAGTAGGTGTGGCTTTATTGGGACGTTATCGTGTCGAAAACTTGTTCGTATCAGTGATCTACGTAACTGGACGCAAGTTGATCGGACGGCTCACGAACGAACGTTCTAAGGTCGCACACAAGAGATATCCGACGTCTTCAATGGCGTTTTGTTATAAATTACATTGTATCCAGTTGTGGCCGACAGGACTACCCTCTGTGTTCTCATTCTCCACGATTTTGTAAGTATTTTGCGAAGAAATTGAATTTTGTGGCAATCTTGTCTGCTCTGCTGGTCTCGGTCAACGCTCACACAGCAACGAAATACTGAGGTATGTTTGAATTCCGAGATTGGCTTGTTCCCCAAGACGTCACAAAGGTCCTATCCGATTCCATGTGCATCCACAGTAAAAGAACTTCACCGAAGTACACGACGGTGCACGTCACTGTTTGAAATTGCCTTTCTACTTACTATATAATTCTTCTGTCTTCATTCATCATCGATCAAAGTTTCCAGTTTGCTCTGCAAGAAAAACTCGCGACGAATGACTGTCACCAAATGCTAATTAAATGAGTTACGTGGTTTTGTTTAGATTAGATAAGGAACTTTGGGCGGGAGTTCTAAATTAAAGCTAAGAAAAAGAGAGTTAATATCTCTTAATTATTCTCTCGAGCGGAATTCATTTGATTTCTCTATCTCGACGATTCTCTGCTTGCTCCACCAACTTCTTCTTCCTTCACCGTATAACTTTGAGCTTACATTCTTCTTTTCTTTTAATGTTTTTGTACTTTCTTTTTCGCTGGGCGGACCTTTAAAATTTGTGACTCTCACATTTCATAAGCATTCGTATCTGTGTAGTTCCGGTTAATTCACTTAGGTCGTAGGATCTGAAAGACTTAAAGACGACATGAGTTCGGATTAAGTGAACGCAGCCCAGTCAGCCAGCTATCAGCACTTTCGGAAACGCTAACTTTTGCGTCACAAATCACGCACTTGTGCAGTCACAGCCGCCCATCACAGCGCTGGTAATACGCTTTTATAAGCCTGTAACCCTTGTCTCTGTCATTTACATTTCATCTCGGTAATAGATTTGCTGATGTTCGTCTCTCCAAGTGCCTGTAAAACCCCCAGCGACCATAGACAAGGGCATTTTATCAGAGATAATGCGTGTCACTAGTTATGTTACCCACGACAGTTTTTATGCCATTTTTTTCTCTTTTTCCCTATCCATAAAACTTGCCGGTTCGACTTGCCAGGGTTTTGTCATCTTGCTTTTTATGGACTTCACTGTGTCTGGGAAATTTCATTTTTTTATCTTTTACAACGTCGGCCACATCATGTGTGTGAATTTCCTTCTCTCTGGCCATGTTCGTAGTGGATAGTTTTTGCTGATATTTCTGCGTTTGACCGCCCACAGATATATTACTTCACACAGCCGACGATTCTGCCAGGATCCCACCAGCACAAGTAGTAGCAGCATACGTGTAAACTATTGAACGTGAAAATGACACAGCACTAGGAATCACCCCTGTCCCTGTCGTCATCAGTGGATGTTAGACTATGGGTCCATCAGCATCACCGTCAGCTTATGTAGATCAGTTACGTCACTCCTCTGCTGTTATAAATAACGTTTATTTGCATCTTTCTATCGTAAAGACTTAAATAGCAATTACATTTGAAACATATACAACCGAAAATGTTATTTTCGTGAAATATTTTTACCCGTAATTTAGTTTTAATTGAATTTGAGTTTCAGTCGCGTTTGTTTTCACTCTGTCCGGGGAAAAACAACTTGCAAATTTTAAATCTGAAAATATGATTTAGTACTCTTGAATCGTATCGACCCGTGCATTTGCGTCATCTCATTTAAGACTTTATTCTTTTTCTAATTATATCGCCCTTTTAATGGACGCAGTTGATATTATTTCGCACAGAATAAAATATCACAGCATATAATTTTTCTGTTTCGTTTTAATTAATGCGTATAAAGAATGAATGTAGCTATGAAAACAGGTCACGTTGCTCATAAGCATTCATTTTAGAAATTGTTAATCTTACTTTATTTTTATATTCTTTTTTTCCAGAAAGAAATATTACCGCAATAATCTTGTGCACCGGTAGGATTTATGAACCCTTTTGTTAATGTTCCTCACTAATGCTTGCGGCGCATATTTAAATTCACGCTTAATAAAATATCAGGTATTGTGTGTGCACATACATCCGTTACTAATGCAGCAGCACAACAGCCGTGTACAAGTCTGAGTTTGTTTGATTTATCACCTGATGCCCAAGTGAACTAATACTGTTACTCTTACTGTTATACTGTTTCTCCATCTACTACTGTACTTCCCTCGTTGCCGTAAGGAAGTAAAATGAAATCTTCTCGTTTAAATGAATGAGTGAATTAAAGACATCGGATCGCCGGGCGTCTGTTAGTTCGGAGTTTACGGCGTGTAGTTTTCACAAACGACTTGTAAAATTAGTTACGGTATCTCCGTGCACGTCTCAATTTGACACCCCTTGTGCACTTCATGCAACTGTGTGAACGTCGGCCCAAGGTAACGTTGCACGCTACGTAATGGCGACAGTTACACAGTTAATTAACCTAAATTATGCTGCAGTTTCGTAACGTAACACATTCTTTTATCACCAGTAGCACCATCGCCTCGCGTTACGTTAAATTATGTTACGTACGCGAACATTCTATGTTCGTTAAAATTTCAACTATCATCGCCATTATCATTATCATCATCACCATTATGTTTGGCCATCAAAGGTTGGCGGCGGTGGAGACTTGACGTTATTGTATTTTAATCTAGTTGCTGTTATTATATACGTTATAACAGTACGGTTGGACTTCTGCGTCACAGGTATAAAAGAGAGATAATTATTAGCGGGCGACAGCTTGGATAATCCAGTTGGGTAGGATTTCTCCTTTGCGTGGGACGCGTGTTTCCTGTAACTAAGCCCCACGATATCGTTAATTATAACTTTGTGGAATCTAACGCTGTGCTGGATTTCCAAGTGTCTATCTGTTCTGTTCTGTTCTGTCCGTTTGTCCGTGTGTGTGTGCGTTTGTGTATATATGCGTGTTACTGTGTCTCTACTGTACACGTGTACACATGTCTGTTTGTGTGGTTACGTGTACATGTTGGTTACTGGTTGGTCAGTCGACCACGTACACCGACGTTGCCGCGACCAGACAGGCGTTCCGCCGTCCTGATTTTCATTCCTGTTCGCTTGTACCGCTGATGTTTGTTATGCATTTGTCGTGTTATTGTGGTACCATTGTGTGACGATTAACATAGCTGTCCATTGTTGGCACGGTCGTTTTCAGTTACAGTGATAATTAGTTACTGTTAAATTAGTTTAGCTGCCAGTTTTTGTCGAGAGCACTCTTTGACGCTTTTAAAACTGGGCGCTGCAGCGATTTCATACGCTCCCGGTTAATTAACCCTCCAAAGGGCCATTTTTACGCGTTTGTATTTCACGACCCGATGTACAAAATTTTACTATCAAACAGCAATAGCTAATTTATTTGACAAGAGTTTTTCACTGAATTTAATAACAGTTACACAGAAAACGGTCCTTTGTCACTTCTACTACTATTACTAGTACTGAGGCATACCTGCTAAATATTTGTAATTAATTGCCTTTGTAGTTAGAACTGTCAAAAACATCGTTCAAAATATCACCACTATAAAATGAACCCTGTGATTATTTAGTTGAAAATAATATTTACAGATTTTACGCAACTACTAGAAAATAAATTAAGTTGTTCTTCATAAAAAATTCTGTATAAAATCTAAATATCTTTATGTCCCTTTATGTTTTATTGCAATTAAATGTTAAATAACACGCAATACTTTTGGGTTCGTTGACAACTTCAATTGATACATATCGTGGAGTTTGCGCAGTTAACACTGTTATTATTTATTCTCTCCGCGTTGTTTCCCCATTACGTTCAATTTTATGGATAATGTCATTTTCTACGAATAAGTGAACTGGCATTCGTACACGTGTTCTAAATTTCATTCGATATTCGTATGTGAAAATCGATTTCATACGTGACTTGTCAGATGTTGATTTCTTCATTTAGAATATTTTATGTGTTACTAAAATTTTACATGCTTACATTTACGAGCTCGCTCCTTATGTCACAATGAATGAATGAATGACGACTTCATCAAGCTTATAGACTGTGCTGGTCGTTCGATCAGTTGGAATTTGGAATCTAAAACAAAACCACGACAGCAGAACTCAATAAGTTCTTATTTCGGCGACAAGTCTGTGAGGAGTTCACGTTCAAATATATTTTACGATGTCAAGATTCCACCTAACTTTGGCATTGTAAAACTAAATTCCGATACGAATTTATATTTATTTTAGTCACGAGATTTCCAGTGCACAAACACAAAAGTTATCATAAATTCCACATTCGCCGTCTGAGAAAATAGTTCAAGAAGTCTCGCGCGCGTCGTTGGCTGGAATGAAAAGTTTTTGTCTGTAAAAATGCTGTAGTGAGAGAAAGAAAATATTAAGGTCATTTTCCGACAGGCGATGTTGCGTTCGGTCGAATGATCGCCGTGTCGTCGACTTGTGCGAGAGACCGGATGGTACGTCAGTAGTCATTACGCGTTAACGCACAAAAACGATGTCAGTCCAAACTGTTCCCAAACTTTGCCGACTATACATCAGCATCTAGTGCAGCAGCATCCAATTTTATAATATAACACGCCTTATAGGGACGGGTGGAGTTTTAGGGTCTAGCGTAGGGTAAGGAGGAAGAATATCTAACGCCTACACCCCCGCCAAGTCGACTGATCTCTCTCGCCAGCTCAACCACCAGCACTGACAATATCCGAAGTTATCCGACGCTCACGAGCGTCGTGCGTCGTCCCATGCATTCGTAACAAGAGCACCGATACGAGCAGCACCAGGCCACCATGTGACACAAAAACGTTAAATACTTTATACGAGGAAAGTTTTCGGTCTAATCTAGGTTTTGTTATTGTATGGAAGGATCCGAGCATCTCTTTCGGTATTTTCAGATGAGAATATGACGTTACCATGAAGGATCTTGCTGATATGAATTTCAAATGCTTCATTGGCTTGCGCCCAGCATATTCTATACCATTGTGTTGAGATGCGATATCATTGCCTTACCGACACTTTATCATTCGCTCTGCTGTGCGAATGCTATTGCCATAAATTGAACACCGATAACAGTTTCTTTCAATTGATCATTTCATCAATTTTATTTTTCCAAGTATGCAATCATAGTGTAATCGATTATGTCTTATTATTTCATATTATACCAGTACCTGTTGCAATATATCTACGTGTATGGATATAATACAAACATGGTATATAAAATAGTATATTAACTATTGTCAATAAATGAACACCAGAGTTATTCTATGGTACCACATCTTTCATTGTTTGACTATGTCGAAAGTACGAAGTACCGTAATTGCTATATTAATTAAAAACAGCGTTATTTCAAGTAATGAGTTAATAAACGTGCGGTCCTGTGCAGGTATCTAATTAACGAAAATCTCATTCGGTGTGCGGTGGCGCTTCGCTCAAGATAAAATACAATGCAAACAATCCGCGCCAATTATATGAAGCAGAGCTCGGAAAAGAAAACAATGAGGATTTTCCCCAGTGCAAAATGGCAGGTCTTACTTGTTCCTTTTGTAATGGAAGAAGTGCGCACAGCTAAATACATGAGTGAAAAGGACGGAAGGAGGAGGAAGAAGAACAAGAAGAAACCGGCAGTTGTATAGTAGCGTAGTGGAGCAGTGGCAGTAGAGTTGAGTTGAGCTGAGCACACAATCCTATCCAAGGAATGGAAGGAAGAGTTTGTGTCGCCTAGTCCGGTTGGAACGACTTGACTGCTCGTATGTGGGGATGAGAGACGTGACGCGCCGTACCACGTCGGGTTACAGTCCAGTCACGCTCTGATTGTAGTTTTCCTTCTTAAATCTTAACCTAACAAGCCACCAACCACTATCTGGCTGGCTGGCTTGGCGGACGGTTGGAAAGCTCCAATCATTTTGGAACTGCCACAATAGTCGCCGCTGAATTCTAAACGACGCTGGCGCGCTTTTGCTCCATTGCTCCTTCGCGAGTTCATTGTCTGATCTTCGCCTTTTTTCTATATCTTCGGGGATAAACTTCGATATTAGGTCATTAGATGGAACAGGACCATCCAGAAATGAAATAGAGTATTACGCTCGGGCCTCTCGGGATGACGTATCGAATTCAGAAACAGTTTGCTACTACAGTCTACATCAATAACATTTCAAAAAGTACACAAATACTTACATACACATGTATTTGATTAAATTTTCATTCAACTAATGATGTAATCGTCTTCACTGGCACATAAAGCACTTACACATTACCTGTCTTAAAAATTAAAATTACTTTACATTATTAGATAACTTTTTTTTAGATTGTACGCCCCATTGTTCTATTCAAGCATTTCATTAGCAAAGTAACATTTATTATTAACATAAAACATAAAAGATCTTTATCTTCCATGACTAATATTCGTAAAATAAATAAATCGATTTCTTTATAACATTCTAATTTGAATATTTGATCAAATATTTTACACTTTTCTGTACATTTCTTTTAATTCGTAGTATGAGTCAAGTACATATGGAAACTAAATTATTTAATCTATAATGAATACTGAACAAATTCTAATAAATTATTAAACATCCTTGACACGAATATCAATAAGATTGCATGTCTTAAGACTGTTCATTAAAATTTAAAATGAATATTACGAATAACGTAAAAGTCCACAAAGAGAGAAAGTTTACGAATCGCATGATTTGCAGTAGTATATAATATTAAGTACACTCTAACACGAAGTTACTAGTACAACAGTGAGTGCTATGTTTTCATCAAGCTGTAACTTGGACGACAACTTTCCTTTTACACCAATGCGATAAGACTGTGTATTTTTATGCGCTCATTGTCCTTCAGCTTGTAATCAGAATATGGTGGAGTTTATTTTTGCGTTCTAATTCTCCGTGCGGGTAGCGGGGGTGTTTTGTCATGCCTACGGTTTCTTATTTAACATTGCGTGACTAATGGAGCTTGTCAATTGTTCTGAATCTATCACCGGAAACCCGTACCAACCTCTTTTCCCCTTCTGTTCTATTTTGATCCCCACAACACTTACTATGACCCTTGACAATTGCACACGACCGATATGGGATGCTCACATACACATACACAACATGTATGAAGTGTACAAGGTCTCGTAGGACGAATTATTGCTCCTGCACTTGTTTACGGCCTGCATTCGTTTTATGCTTCCATGCAGTTACCTTTTTTTCTAACCACATGAGTGCAGTAACTGTGAAATTGGTGAAAACAGAGCTAAGTACTTAATTTGCTTAGTTCCAGAAGCGATTGAAATTTTCCAGAATTCGATTTAGTACTTTATGATTGTAGTAATGGATTATTTTCTAACAATATTCGTAAACATTTATATAAAATATTGGGGCTTAGTATATATAGTTCATAAATGTTACGTGAAAGATAATATTTTTAGAATATGGATTGTCTACAATGACTGTAATTAAGACGTAACTGCGAAGCATGAATCACGTTTTTGCAAGCAGAAATGTCTCTACAGCGAATGTAGCATATATAAATTATTCTGCACCTTTTTACATGTGTAGAGTACGAAATGCATTTTGGTAGGAAATGCGTGATGTGAAAAATGAATTTTATGTTTTATGACTAAACTAGGAAAACGCATACATCTGTTGTATACCCCATATAATGGAATACGTGAATTGCATATGGAACACGACAGCCTGACGTGTACTGACGTGTGAATGATTGAATTTCTAGAATTTCCGACACTCATAATATATGTTACATTTCACATTGTAATACCATTAAGTATGATATACATTTAAATTATTACGAACATCTGTACCAGTGGGATATTGTAAGGTTTGTACAAGTCTTGTCTTTCATATTCTCTTTAATCATCTACTGGAAATGTATCGTGTAATTTTGCCTATTGTACAGTTTCAAATGGCGTACAATTGTCGATCGCAGTGTGTGGTAGGTGGATGGTGGTTTTACGGGTAGGGAGATGGGATGGTTTTGTCGAACGTTCACCTTTTTTTTCAGCAGACTTATCTGGCAGTCTGTCAAGTGCTCATGTATCTATTGATTTGTCATTGGTCGGGTCCCACGACATAACGACCTAAGGCTGACACTGCGGCTACGGCCTCGTGGCCCGCGGGAAGCAATTACCAGAGTGCACTTGAGTGTCGCCTGTAATGGCACACTCTCTCTTCACCACGTCGTCTTCGGCGTCACAGTCGCCGTATTCCTTCTCGTAACCGTCCCCCTGTTCAACATCTACCTCAACTCTCCCTCCTATCTATCTATATTTGTCCCTGTCCACACCGCACCTCTCGTAGTACTATTCATGCCTCACCCTTCCCAGCCCCTTCCACAGAAAAACATGTCACATGAACAGGAAAATATCACCTTCGTGACCACCCAGGTTAAGATCTTGAATTTTTTTTACCAATTTCTAGCTATTTTACGATCAAGCCTCATCTGTTCGCCAATTGATCACTGAAATTTCACTTGCGCAAATTGGAATAGCATGTTTGTGGCATATTCCTTGGTGACCAGCACTTTAGGTGTTTGTAAGATTACTAAGAGAAAATTCAAATCAAAGAATATTTATTGCTACCTAGAACAACTTACAATCTTTTTCTAAGTTTGTTTGCATCAGCGTGAGTTTTAATTAAATGTCTTTATATTTAAACGTTAAACATTAAATAGAAAATCTGTCAATAAATACGAATGTTGAAAGTTAAATCTTGTTGGTCTATTTTCAATTTATGAAAGGAAAATTAATGAAAATATAATTCATGGAATTGATTTTGTAAGTAATTAAAAAGAATGTAGTCAAATAATTATTTCCGTCGAGTTTTCATCTTCTTAATTAAACAGTGAGTTCTTTACAACAGCTGCTTCAATACGAAGAGCTTCTGAATCCTCCTTTAATAATTCCGTACAACTGTGAACATGCTACGTTTGTTTATGGCATGTAAATTTCGTGTTTTGTATTCACATTAATATTGTATCATTCCGCCAAGCAAAGCCCACAAATTTATGTACCGATGCGACTACATGTCCCCCCTGTTGCCGGTTTGTTGTATGTACCGTCAAATATACCTCTATGTATGTATTACTTGTTCAAAGCATTTTCAATATGATTGCATATCGATATAAAATCATAATAGTAACGTTTTATCGAGAAATATCAAAACCAATGAATTTCAAATGTACATTCACAGTGTGTCACCTAGAATTGTCGAATTTATTATTCACTATATCTTCATATAGATATGAAATATTGTATCACTCGACTTGTATATATTTTCTTGAACATTACGTTTGTTGTATTTCATTGTACTGATATCTATATAACTAGTTTGCTCGTGTACATTTTGTGTTATCATCAATTATAATAGTGGAAGTAAATTTGATTGTGTTTCATATGGGTCGATTATTTGGTAATATTTAGTGATATGAACTAGTTATCGTATCAGTGTGTACGTTGTTTAGTACACAGGACACAGAGCGCACTATGGTACATAAATATTCACATCCTTATTACGTATTCCAATCTGTAAATGAAACCGCCAGCCATTTTATGCCCGACGGTAACAAACAAATATACCGTCGATTGGGACGCGCAAAACTCGCTTTTAACTGTATATTATTTCGCGGTTTGCAATTTATAAAACGCCAGAATCCGATAAACAGTGCAACTTTTTACCGGTACTGCGATACGGATAACGTGATATTGGTTCGGGTAAATTAGTTTGTCCAGCAGGATATGCAAATTGTGGGCTGGTTTGGTGATTCTGTGTCGGTATTGCTGAACGCAACATCATTGAGAACACGCCAGTTATGCCTGAAACGTTTGTGATTCGGTCGTAAAACTCAGGTCGTGACCGGAACGACCACGTCGCCCGAACGTTATCGACAAACAACGTAATATCGCGATGGGCATCGCGACGCGGGCATACATTGTTCAGATCGCGAAATTATTCGTGAGGGGCCGTCTCGTCCATAATAAACCCGGGTGATTCTTCGTGGACAACCTACCCGAACCCTCGAATGAACACTGACATATTTCCGTATTATGACAGGCGGTTGCGAGAATAAAGAAGGGAAGAAGAATAAAGCTGACTGCTGGTCGTACTGGACACACAAACATTCCCGTTGCTTTTATTCAACAGTCTGAGTTATTTATGTTCGAAGGAGACATTGCGATGCCATATTGTATGCTAGCTGGATAGTTACGAGGAAATCGGACGTGAGGACATATACAAACGTAATGTACAGTAGTGCTCTTACGGAATATCGATGACATGTAGATATATTCTGTAATAGGTATAAATAGAATCTGCATGTATTTAGATATGTACAAAATCATACACATTTAACTAAAACCGATTTTACAAATTCTCCTGTCAAAAAACCCATGTTTAACGTGCTTTCAAAGAATATGTATTGAGATACAATGGAAGTGTAAATCGCTTACATTTTGTTGCCCGAAGATAACCGGAACTATTTTTATGCCGTGTATCGATGCAAAACATATCCGACAGCCCACAGGGAAAACGAGTGAGTGCAAAAAGGGAACATTATCGACTGGGGCGCATTGAAGCTTGGCAACTATCGTTCGTACGCCGGACACGGTGGCTATAAGCTTGTATTTCGGACGGCCCGCTGGCACAATGATGCATGTGCAAGAGCAAGGCCAGGGGCGAACCGCCGTTTGCTTACAAGCTATAACATTTTCCTTATCGATTCACAGACACCCAGAGTCCTGTCTTACGTGTACCGTACGTCTGTCTACCTATACCGATTATATGTAGATATGAGAAACGAGCCTCATGCCACGAATGCTCTACTGCCACCTCCGTCCGTCCGTCGGCTTTATTCAAATCTGACACTCTCTGATTCTTAAATTGAAATCCCTCTTATCGGAGGCTCTCCTACCTTCGTTCACTTTCTTCACTGTGATACTTTGCTGACACCGTCGAGTCTTTCATTTCTCTCGTTCCATCTCACTTTATCTTTCACTTTGCTTATTTCCAATGGCCCGTCTGTCTCGTTCTATTCAACTACAAATATGAACGCGAGATTCATTCTTACACAAAAGTGCACATCCTATTGACACGACAAGAGCTAATAGACGAATTCACGTGCACATTTAATGTAATGTGATTTATTTAAATTGGATTTGCGCAAAAGCCAGATGAGTTTTTAAGTGTCTGCGTGGAAGAAAATAAATGAACTTTGATTGAAAATTGGATCATCTTCTTTATTTGTGTTCACCTACTCTACTAAGTATCCGTTATGTGTATTTACATAAAACCAATTACTGAAATTAACTTTCATTTCTTTTCACATGCCAGCAACCATTTATGCATGTTATATAACAGTGTATAATTAGCGGTTGATATTAAATTAGCTGTCCACACTTTGAATTTTACATCTACCTGTGTGTACAACATGAATTTTCGTTCTGGATTCGTTTTAGAAATGTCCAGGATTCAACGTATCAGATCTTAGATATATTACTAGAGGAAAATCATTGAAGTGACTCTACGTAATAGCTTCGTAAATACATCGTTTAATCTCGATCTCGAGAAACTAATTGGCAATCACAGATATCCGATCGTATCCAGTGCAGAGCTGTCACTACAAGGCATACCATGAAAAATATCTTTCGTCCTTTCTTTTCTTATCTATCTGCTGGTTGAGTGGGCGACCTATTGATTAGAGCCAGTGTACTTGCAACAGGGACGTCTCGGAAAAATTCATTTCTACGTAGTACTATAATCAGACACTCATATCTTCGCGGAGTTCAAAGAATAATGCTCACATATTTAGACCCCAACATTCTTCTAGGGGAGCACAGTAAAAAATTTGTTGTAAAAATTTAATTTTGCTACTAGTAAAAACTAGTATCTTTCAGTTTATAAAAACGTGGATTCTAGCAGATATGAATGTGAACTCTTATTGAAAATACGAATGGTATTGAAACCGCAGAGAATTTTTCATAAGTGGTAGTAAATCAAAGTATTTCATATAACATGGCGGTATGGAATGCATAGTGATATATAAGTACGAGTGAGTGTGCATGGTTGGATATTGTGGCTGAGGTCAGACCTGCTGCTTCTGCTGTTTCTGCTGCTGCTGCTGCTAGTGAACGTTATACTCCCTCTCGAGATAGGACGGAGACAGCCACTTGCGCAGGACGTAGTACCGTAGCGGACACATAATCGGTCCAACCTGCCTCCTTCACGCTCGGTTGCAATTGTGTCTTCGTCATTTTTTCTCATTTTCTCATCTTCGCTATTTTTTGAACGACGTTGATGCATCAGTATATTGCACATTATTATTTTCTTTCCTCTTTTCCCAAGATTACAGAAAATGGAATATGGTATACTGAGTAATTGTAAGGATAGTGACTGTCATTCTCCACAAAGATTACAGTTTTATGAAATTCTTCTATCTGAAATTCTTTATTCCAAATCTCTCTGCCATATTTTATATTATATGCTATATTTTGTTGTAAAATCGAAGTAGATTTCGATTTTAGAAAATTGTGAGTTTATTACTTTGTCAATTGCAGAACATGCATTTATTTATAAATATTGTATGTAGTATGTGGTGAATGATTGTAAAAATAAAGAGTCTGCTACCCCAATAATGAGAAAGGCGTGACTTTATGTATATATGTATGTCAGTTTATAACACATCGGCTTCGACTGTATATTAATCATATTTGCAATTCTTGTCAAAATACATTAATCATAGTCAACTTGATTGAAAGTAATTTATCCTGTTTTTAAACAGGCACGAAATCACCGATTTACATCTGAATAATTCCAAAGAATTTTTGAATGCGCAGACTCGAAGATGAAGAAGAGAAATAGTTGGATATGTTTTATGATTTCTGTAACATGTAGAACAAATATCAGAGCAGACTTTGTATATTTATGTTTCCCGGAAACAAAGCATTCAGATGAAGCTAGACAAAACACAATCCATATGTTGTCGGGATTGTGCATGCGTAAGTTGACATGTGTTACATGCAAGCCACCATCATGATGTAGAACTGGTAAACATACAGATATCATACTACTATGAGACAGTATTATTACAATTGTAAATCTCACGGTCAAATATACATATATGACTGTCATTCTAGAATCAGAGCAATATAACGACCGGTTCTAACATATATGATATGATTACATGTGTTATTTGCACCTCGTGCTATGCACCTGAATATCCACCA
>JAGJTL010000039.1:3225225-3280006 GCA_022063505.1 Calosoma granatense
TCGTGATATGAAGATAATATATAATACATACAAGTTTGACATTAATCAACCGATATTATTCTATAATTTAGTGTTATAAAGAATCTAGTTGATAAAAGGGTAACTTCGACTTTTTCACAATACACAATTTACCCCCGCAGAACAAATACGATGAAACAATCGCTTGAAAGACGTCACCACCCTCTTTCGTTGGCACTTTCCAAAATGCCTTTGTCTGTAACTTTGAGCAAGATAAACATGATTGATGGTTTCAGCGATATCAGTTCATCCGCACAATTTTTCTTTCTGTGTATTCTAGTTTCCTCGTCACTGGGCAACACCCGCGCTACATTTATTTTTATTTATATGTTTTTCTTTTTATTCTTATCGTCGAACAATGGTTTAGAATCGTGCACGAATCATAATTTGACGTCCAGTTAAAAATTACATTTCTCAATGGAAACAGAACAAATAGCTATTTTGAAGTAATACATTCACATTCTATGTATGTTACTTGATGGAACATAATTTTGTCTGGTGAATTGATAGTTTTGTAAAATTGTACAGTAACTGTGTTCCACATGCAAGTAATTTCTATCACAATAATATCCAGCATATTGTTTGAAAGAGATTAGTTAGTGTTGACCTAGTTTCTTTGTTGATTATATTTATGTTGCCATTGTCATGGTGTACAATGATTTATATCTTCACTCTTTAATAATTTTCCTTCATAATGGTATTAATTAGTGGCATATAACAGAAAAAAAGACAATGACGTCAGAGAATTTTGCATGATTCCGGTATATAGCACAATGGTGGTCTGCAGTACCTAAATAAACCGTGCTACGTACATTGCAAATTAATGAAAAATGAAGTACATAAAGGGAATAGAATTTTGTAAATTTCCTTTGTCAATGTCACAATGTGCTCGGTTTTTGTTAATTTTATTTTGGTTACCACTCTTGCCCTATACCTGCAGTGCATGACTCATTCATGATTATTGCTGTTTACTTTTGCTTAACTTTAAAGTTGAAATTCAGTTTGAAATTTTTGTTTCAATAAAACATTGTTAAAAGTTTGTTTCCGCCGCATTGCGCATTTCCTCCTATCCCTTTAACTTATAACGCTGTTACACAATGCTATTGATTTCTTGAAAAATGCAATCTCTTTTCCTTATATACTTTTGGAATACGAAATATTGTCATGCGTCTCTAAAGAATTCTAAGGTATTCCACGTTGCTATCTCAGACATACTATCTGTGTACGTTACGTGTATATGTATGCGTGTATGTATACTTCCGCACGGAAACGTACAAAGTTATACGACAATGTGTGTCTATTCGATAATGTACCTGAGATCGGTTTATGAAATGTAATTTTCTCTTGTAGAATTTTATTACTTGCTCTCTCAGTATTTTCCAGATGTTTATTCAGTTCAAGAAAAATTATATTCTGTTATTCTTTAGAATTTGAATAAATCTTCAATGCATTTTTCTATATATAATATTTTCATAAACTTTGGTATCAATACTGAAATATAGATAACTTACTAAAAATAATTCTGTTTTTTTTTTCAGAAACCTAGTGCACAATCTCAGCTTGACTGATCTTCAGGAACAACAGCGTCTCACGTGGTTTTCCAGTGAAAATGACGTTAAAATGTGCGTCATGAAGGGGAAAGATGAGGTGAGTACTTTTATATTTCATTATAATTGTACTTAAAATTATAACTGTCAGTATTTTAAATACACAATACATAATATTACATTGTGGTCGGCAGTAATGCAGTCACATGAAATCGATATTACCCTGGATTTGATTTTCGAATACAGCTAAATATTTCCAAGAGAAATATTCATTGGAGATTCACTGGAAATCAGTATCATTATTAACTGTATAATTTTAAACCTTTTATAGTTGAAGGAATATGTTCTCACATACAAGTAATTGATGAATAGTTTGATGAGAATGTCACTGATGTTGAATAAGATGAGAAGCGCGTGTGTGTGTGTGTGTGTATTGGTTCGGCTTTTAGATGTTCATGTTTGTCAGTTAAGAAGATTCGACTGTGAATCACAGGATGACAAACGTTGCAAGTGCGCGTTGGTTCGTTCATTCGCATTTCTATCGTCGGTACCAGTGGAATTGATTCAGTTCGCGCACCGCATGCAATCGTCGCCCTACTTACATACAGCAGCAGATGTATCTCTTCTTTTTCGCTTCCCAATTCCGTTATTCCCTTGGAATTCACGCTACGACTTCAGAAGTGGCTGCTGCTACGACTCACAAAACCGTCTGCTCTCTCTCTATGATATTTGACATGTCAAGTGATCTCGCGCACCAGACTTGCAAGAAAACCCACTCCTTGCCTCTACTTCTGCTTCTAGCTCATACAAAGGTCGGGATATGGTGCAAAGTGCGACCTACCACGTCTCCTCGCACTCGACCGATGTTCTCTCTACTTCGACGCCGAGTGCTTGAATTTTTGTTTCATTACAGAAATCTCGTCGTACTCTTCAATTCCAACAGAAATTTGTTACCCAGAATAAAACAAAACATAAACTAGTTACTAGCATTACAGCCAGTGAAGAAAACATATACATTATTACATGCGGCCAACCAATATTATATGAATGTATTTCTTATATCTACATTCAATATCTCGCAGTGTGAGATTGCATTGCAGCGATATAGACGTATGTCTGCAAAATCCAAAGATATAATCATGGCAGTATTGGTATATAAATGGATACGGTTTCAATTATTCTCGCCCGACATTTCCATACATGTGATTCTACTATAAACTGTAGATGCTGTCCTGGTGGACGTTAAAAATGTTTAATCGTCCTATCTCAGGTAACTAGGATATACTGTGATGTATTTTTTTTAGATTAGATGCTTTCGTCTCACAGGTAACAGTGAATAAAATTTTATTCAGATATAAATTTTTTACATTTCTACTGTTTTTTATACCAAGTATAAAGTATAGTATAAAGAAATATTGCGTTAGGATTTGTAAGGTATAAAAAAACAAAAACACACAAATGTCGAAATGCGAAGGCGCAAGAAATTTACGGCCTGATATTAAACTGCTTCCATGTACGCATCCTAACAGGCCGGTGTGGCGGCTGCACTCTTTCTTACCTTGTTCGAGGCGACCGCGGACGGAGCTCAAATTGACATAAATGCGAATTACAACATCACCGTGTTTTACCGATATTGCATTTCCTATATCCTGAGTGATAACCCCGCCAGCAACATATGTTTATACCATATAGATGCATTTCACCGAAATATTATTACACACACCGAACATAAATATATTGATATTTCTCAACATGTGTGGTCTTAACTTGTGTTATTATTATTACATGTATATGTCTCCCCTGCTTGTTCTTATATATGTACCAGTAACTTAATTCGTTTGTTTATAATTCTCAAGTGTTGATTTGTAGACTTGATGTTTTATATACAGTCATAATTCATTTTCAAAAGCAATAATAGGAACAGTAATACTTAATAGTGACAATAGAACAAGTAAAATCTTCAAGTATATAATGTGTAAAAACGGGTGTCTATTAAAAAAGCTCGTTAGTAGCATGATATGTCGGTGGCTGCATTGTATTTCATTATCTCACCACCTTTTGTGTTTTTTGATTCTCTGTTGTTTGCACCTCTGCGTAATTCTTTATCATAAACCGTTGTTTTATCCCGTAAGGTAGTAGGCAGATTAGAGTAATTAACTGCATCCATAACGTGCGGTATCTGACGCCATAAACACTGCAGATACGGAACATTCATGTAATGGCTCTCTGAACAGGACACACACACACACACATACTCTCCACTGCAACGTGGCGGCTCTAATCTACCCTTTCACAAAATTACATCACATTTTAATCTATCGGAACGTTTATTGTCTTTCCGGTCAACATAAACACCTGTACAGTGATGTTATCGCGTTTGTACCCCATCCACTGTGCCAGTATATGAGCTGTATGCGGGTATGTGTAATAGTGAATACCAGCATTGGTCGATGGTCTGTTTACAGTGCATACAGCACTCAGAATATTCCCGCGAGATCGCATATAACACCGATACTTCGCTCCGTTATCTGACATTGATCTCATCTCGCAAATAGCTGCCGCCATTAGTGCAATACGTTTGTTTAACTTTGCAGCTTATCGACTGTTTGGCCACATTTACCTAGTGGCGCATTGTTACAAACCTAATTTCCTATTTGAAACTACATAACTTATACCCAGTGCAAACAAAGATATTATATCTCAATATATATATTGTACATTACATTTTCAACAATTTCCCTGTTGCTTATAGTGATTAATGTACATACTGAATTGATGTAAATAAAACTAGCTTTATTTTTTGTGTGTATAGCCGAGATAATGTAAATCTTCTGTAAACAAATAAACCTATCGGATATAGACACGGCATCCGGCGCAGCTTTGGTGGAACACGTTGCGCTACGACCACAGGTCGTAGCTGGACGATATATTTGAAAGTCCGTGCACCGAGCATCGATCATTCGTGATTAATAGACGCCCGTAACTTTATCTTGTCCCTTCAAGTTGACTTCAAGCGCAACGAGTCAGTTATATTGTTTTATGGGTTTAACCTTAACGTTACTACGGAGGTCTCGCAAATAAGGACGATAAACGCCACTTGTTTGGCGCACTGCCGCCACACCAACCGGCCACTTCTATAACAGATTACATTTTTCCTTCGTTAAATATGGGAGCAATGATAAGCATAAGTTATTGTATTCACTTATATAATATTACTGGCAATATTATAGTTTGTGAGGAAAATTGTTGTTTCTGTTTTACATTTGCATTAGCTAATTCGTCCAACGTTCGAAGCAGCGGTCGGAAAGCAAATTTACATGCAAAATGTTTAGATCAATAAACAGAAGGGAGAGAGTCAGAAGAGATAGGGAAGACGTAGACGGACGTAGATAAAGATGGCGATGACGCCCATTCCCTCGATACACAGTAGTATTCCGGACGTTGTTCCCTGTTTCCCCTGTCCCCTATGTTGTATGTGTGGCCACCGAACTAGCTAGTACTAGAACTAGTAGTGGTACTATCATTCCAGATGCACATAAGCTCGGCTGGCATATGTTTAATGTACACGAGCGTTGTCGATTAAGTACACTGTGGACCATCACAGTAACCTAATGATCTTTAATTACTGTCGGGCAAATCCCGCCATTTGCCGTAATCGTTATACGACAGTCGAGTAAATTGCTTCCCCTACTAATCCTCCAGAATTAAGATACACAAGACACCGCCCGATAATGAAGAAGATTTATACATTTTCCAGCTCGCTTGGCTCTCTTCGCCGATTGAAATTAAATAATGAACTAAATATTAATTTCACGCCCTTGTGTGATAATATACATATATTGCTATCCATCCTATTACTATTGTTCATAGTATATATATGCGGAAAATAGATATGTACATACATGCTTCAGTATAGAAGCCTGGAGAATGGAAAGAATGAAAGAATACGGTAGAATCAATAGTGGCAGTGAGTGAACGAGGCAAGAAACCCAGATGTTTACTGGAGGATTGGGAAGAGACTTTATCGGCGAGTGGCGGTGCAGAAAGCAAATAACAAGCGTTGCGAACATGATCTGATAAGTGCGTCTTCCGATACTATTAGAACAGAGATGGACGCCGCTTCCACGACAGCGATTGCACTGCAATTTTACGCCTGCTTCTCGTTGTTCGTTCCTGTTTTAATGATTTTAAATCATTGTTCATGTTCCAGGCGTGTGGGTGAGGCCAAGCAGTTACTGGTACTCTGAACTATAAGGCTTTCTCTCATTCTCTTTCTCTCTTCGTGTCACTGTGTTTGTCTGTCTATTTACCCTCTCACGACTGACGAGATTCATCCTGTCGTTTGTCAACGGTTGACTGCATTTGCAATTGATGATGAATATTAGATTTCCTGCTCGATGATTTTTTAAAAATTAATGTCCTCCATCGGAGTGGATTTTTTCAATTTTCTTCAATACAGGCATTACAAAATTTCCACCATCTTCTCGAATGTTAATTATAAGAGAACTTCAAGTTGGCGGTGCAAAAAATTTATTATTCCTTTCGAAGCGAGAATTTCCCTCGTGAATTTCAATTCGTTTTTAGTTATTAATCGAAAAAATCTCAGCGTGCATATTATACATCAAATATGAGTGTGCGGCATTCGCTGGGTGGCAGTACTATTACCATTGCCGTATCAGCCGCCGTCGCCGTCGCTATTGCTGCTGCGTATTTATTTTTTATGTTTCCTTTTGTTGCGGTCGTCGGAGGAAGGCGATGCGCGAATGCACAGAAAGAAACAAGCGTAGGGAGAACAGGAAATACGGCACGGGATTACGGTCGCGAGTAACCGTTACAAAACGGCACCAGCGAAACAGACACCGCATCAGATCGATAAATTCTAGCTGGCGCCGAACGTACATACATTCAGCGTTTGTACATATGTACATACGGTCTGATACAACACACATACAGAAAGAGAAGAGAAGATTCTTTCGGTACGATACGTGTGATAGTAATGTCGATATTCACATAAGGTACACGAGTAACTCAAGCGACGGTCTCTGATCACCACTGGACGAAATTACATCTAATATACACAAGTATATCTAAGTAACGTATACTACATATTGCCTTTGAATTAAATAAAGTTAGTAGTGGTACGGAAGTATTATTACATTACCTATAACGGTAGTTGCAACATAAGTATAAATAGTTACAGTAGGAGAGAATACAAAGGCACTGAGAGAACATGACCGCGTGATGCGACCTAGAGATTTGTATAAATAAAACCATCAGAAAGATAAGAATCAGTTGCAGTGGTGCGAGGGACAACTCCTATTACGAACTACTACTCTACCCAGGACCGACTACCGACCGACGAACTAGAAGAGCACGCCGCCAGCCGTACCATAATATCATGTCCTCGCGTATCTAAGTTACAATCTTGCAGCTTCCCATTAACTTTTTGTATCTCACTCTATCTCGCGGCATTGTGTAAGCCTGATTTACCGTCTCTCCTTATTGCCTTGGAGTTTTTGCATTCGCTCCCGAACTTATTCCTTCTTATCTGTTCTTCCATCTTTCTCATTGCTAATTGCTTTTCGTACCGCCCCGTCCTTGTCGGGTATAAATAATCAGCTGCTGTGTAGCCATTAGCGCAGTTCACTATAAATTAACGACTGTATCGAGGAGCATGGAAGGAGCACGAAGTGCACGTGCAACCGACCTGATGAAATGCTCCTTACCGGTACACAGACTGAGTAGAGCGAGAGAGAGAGAGAGACGTGCACAGATTTTATTTACAGTTTATTTATCCAGTCACTGGTACCTGGTTTCATCTACTACTCTTCACCGGTACCTTTCTCTCTATATATATTTACCTACTTTACTTACATTACTTTCAGACTTTCTGTCACTACACACTTATATAATCAAGACTGCGTAAATTTGTTTTCGGAGAGAGACGCAGTCGTTCTTCCGTAGTTTCTTTCTTCCTGAAATGGAACCGCTGTCAGCTCGATCGGGCCGAAACGACAAATTCCAGCAACGATTTATCTTTCCTTACCGGAGGTTGGACAAATACAGACATACACACGCGCGCATACACAAACACGACGTTAATGGGCAATCGATGTACTAAATCATTTCGAATGTGCACTTTAAAAGCTTAAACGGTACGTGCGAAGCAACCTTCATCGAGTCGTAGTGGTAACACCACCAGTAGCAGTAGCGTTCCTCCTCTGTATTCCACGACATAGAGCACGGGTGCTCGCACGATGCACGGCATGGATATTTATCAAGTTACCCGTGCGACACGCTCCACATACGCAATGCAGACATACAGCGGAAACACACCGTGTACACCGACACCTCACCTCTGTTACCCCACTGTTCCTTCCTGCTACAGTTTACTAGTTAACACCATCCACCATCCACTCATCATCAATTTTAAATCACTAAATTAATCTAAATTTATTTACTTGATTTCTGTGCGTCACATTGTTGTACTATTTACGTTGATACTTTTTTCCATAGTTTTTAACCGATCGAAAACAAACGAGAACTTGAAATGTACAAATTTGCTGCATTGTGAAAATCAAATAATACACCAAATGAAACCCTTTGAACATGGCTAACGCAAAATTCATTCTGTACAGTGTTATGCGAGCAGCTTCGAATTCAAAAACACCATGGCTTACCCTCGTATCCGCTTTGCTTCCTGTGGGAGTTTCAAATAATTAATGTATTATAATTTCAGACTCACTAGTGCCTGAGTAAAGTATTAATCTCATATAAGCTCTTTTTGTTTTTACACAAATTTTCATTGCGATTCTTGGCAATCAGTCGTACAGAAATCCATTGATTTCAGAGATGTGTTAAATAAACTCACGTAATCTAATAGAAAATACACACACAACTTCACAGCTGTCCACGTACCGTATTTTGTATGGCAGAATTGAAAGTAAGCAAGTTAATCTAATAATTTTAGAGAGCTCAGAGGACAGCTTTACAGTTCATTCTTCAACGTAATCTACAAAAGATTAGTCTTAAATTAAACGTGTTATCACTACGAGTAGAATATATCTGATCGCTAAAATAGGATTAAATTTATTAATTATAGAGCTAAGCTAATCCATCATATTTGAAGGCATGCATAAATTTATATACTTTGTTCTAACATTTAGTAGATCCGACAAATAATATTCTCTAAATTAATATATAAATTTAATTAATCAGTCATTGATGGTCTTCGTCCTTACTTAGCATTTATTTCTAGAAGTCATGTAATCCCTAATGATTCCGAGAAATAAACCTTTCCGATTAAATTAATTAGATTATTCATGCTTACATCAGTATAGATAATATAAAAATTAAAACCTTACAGCGGTGGTTTTAAACACGTCTTGGCATAGTAGGCCGAGTTAGTTGGTGAACGTCACCACCGCTGCATTCTCGTCGGCTGTCCGTCATGGGACGTATGAATTGTTAAACCAACGCTGAGTGAATTAACCTACATTAAATATTAATACATAATAATAACCGCATAATATCACTGCTCATTCCCATTGCATAGGTCCATTTAAACCTTATATTTTATTCAGATCTAGGGTCGCTGACCCCCTAGCTTCATCTGTACTCTATACAATGCAGCCGTGTTATTTTTTATAGATATTTCATTATTCTCGAACTCGAACGGGAAGAATTTATAAATTTTTAGAATATTCGAAAATTATGTCTTGTTACATTTGAATCCTGCATATGATTTGTCTATGACTAATTCATATTTTTGTTTGGTTTTACAGGACAACTGCCAGAACTATGTCCGCATTTTGACAAAGAACTCAAAAGGACAACTGATGGTGTGCGGCACCAACTCCTTCAAACCTGTTTGCCGCGATTACAATATCAATCCTGGCAACTACAGCGTTGCAAACGAGAAGCCGGGCCAGGCCCTGTGCCCCTACGACCCGCATCACAACTCCACCGCGATTTATGTCGGTAAGAATCGGACAACGCAAACATTCGTACGACCTTCGTGCTGTCACATTTCACCCCAAATCCCACTTCAAGCAAAGCATTCAGCAGATTCTCATTTTAGATCGATAATACGCTCTCTAGATGTCATTTGTAATAATTATGCTTGGGTTCTAAACAACCTTGCAAACATCAGTATGATCAAAAGAAACTATGTAGTTCAATCAGTAAGAGACATGACATAATTAGTTTGACGAACTATTGATAAGTCGAGTTACAGGTAGAATTTCATACGGTAATAATCAGAGTGTGGTAGCGTGATAGAAACATGCACGAGTGATACAAATCGACGTGTAGCTTTGTCGTAAGATTTTCAATGGTGTGTAGGTATTAATGGAGTTATGTAAATTTACACCAAAGTTAGTTTGTTTAGAGAGCATGCATATAGTAGTCTCTGTGTGTAATATAGTTTGGATGTATACCGTGGCAGGCGACTTCAAACGGTTCTGTGTTTCTCTGCCGCCGGTACCAGTTCACAGTGACCAGACACCTCGTCGCTGTAACTTTTGCGAAAACCATTGCACACTATGCGTTTCGAATAACAAACAAAAATAATGAAAAGATACATGTTTGTGTACGGTACAGCTACGTATATCCATATGAACTCGGGGCAAGTAAGAGCATCGTCGCTGGATGCAAAAAGAACGAGACACTGTATATGTAACGCCTCAACGAACAGATGTCTCTTTGATCCGTTGGCACCGTTAGGTTCGATAACCCGACAATTTTATTCACCATCAGCACCAGGAGCACGTGACACACTCAAATATTATTATTCTCTATTACTTTATTTATCTAGATTATTTTCACTTTTCTACCTGTATATGTAACATACCTGATTGAATTATAACAGCAAAGATATGAACTGTCCTGATCCTTCCTGAACCACAGTTCTTTCCCAATTATCATATGTAAGGTAATTATATGTAAGGAATATTGTAAGAACAATTCTTGCTCGTAAGATTGTTAGATGTATGCACTAATATGATGGTGGTGATGTACATTATACATATATATTGTTGTACTGTTTGATGCATTGTTGTGTTTTGGTTGTTTCAGACAATGACCTGTACACGGGCACGGTAGCGGACTTCAGTGGGATGGATCCCATTATCTACAGGGAACCGTTGCAGACGGAACAATACGACTCGATGAGTCTGAATGGTGAGTGTCAGGGTTGCTCATGAATTATGGCCGAATAATAACTTCTTCTAGAACTGTTTGCCTCGCTTTTAACTACAGAAGAAAAAGTCTTAATGTCACAACATCAAGTTTCTAGTTGCCTTGCCGCGCGCTCAACTGCCGTCTGATGAATAATTGCCGTTCTTTGTTTCAGCGCCGAATTTCGTCAGCTCAATGACGCAGGGTGACTTCGTGTACTTTTTCTTCCGAGAAACCGCTGTCGAGTACATCAACTGTGGCAAAGTGAGTTTCGTTCCCTTGTAGAATTAACGATTACCAACGTCGTTCACCATCCCTTCCCAACTGTACGCTACCCAATCTTCGAAACTGTGCATCAGAGGAAGGAAATTATATTATTTTTAATTCTGAGTAACTTCCGGAACATTCGTGGATCAAAATTAGTTTAGTAAAGAATATAAAAGCTGTTTCTTTACGTGAACGATATGCAAAATTGTATATGTCTTCTGCCACTTAATATTGTAATCAAATGAGGAAGAAGGTTTTTCTGGTAATATTCATGTTTAAATTAAATTTTCCTCAGTTCCTGGGAACACCAAATAAACTTCATGCGTAATAGCAATCTAGCTATATTATATATTGGTACATTTCGCATATATAAAGTGCCATGTATGTGTGCGATTGTGTGTGTGTGTGTGCACGTATGTGTGTTATGCCATTAAAGGGTTAATTAGTAACATGTCCCGCTGTTGCAGTCCGTGTTCTCCAGAGTGGCACGAGTGTGCAAGTACGATCGTGGTGGACCGCATCGTTTCCGTAACCGCTGGACGTCCTTCCTCAAGTCTCGTCTCAACTGTTCTGTCACCGGCGAATTTCCATTCTACTTCAATGAAATCCGTAAGCGTTAATTCATTATACATTTGCAACTTCTTATCTCATTCATAGAAACGACACACTATTTAAAACAATACATACATACATTTATAAAATCTAATGTGATTAAAGCAAATCTTATTTTCATTTTACTAAATTTGAAACAGTTGGAAAACTTTACGTAAAGTACGGTGAATATTATCAAAAGGAGAGTGTGTCTGGTTTGATAACTACTTCTGAAAACGTTAATCCTAAGCTAATCTGCTTTCTGCAAGTGCAGCGCTGTAAAATTAAATTTAAATAATTTCTTCCTTACTCTTACAGACTTGAAAAACTTTTGCAAAGAATGTAATTAGTTTTTCTAATCTACCACTATTACTATTTTTAATTATTAATTTCATTATCTTTCTTTAATACTATGTTGACTTACGTTGATTTTTGCCCTGCTAGTATATATGTAGAGTGATATGTGTATGCGAGTATAGAATATTTATTTTCAATTGTCTAGAATCGACTACGGAGTTGATTGAAGGACAGTACGGCGACACATCGGCTCAGCTCATCTACGGAACATTCACGACGCCACCGAATAGTATTTCCGGTAGCGCTGTTTGCGCATTTTCGTTACAGGACATCGCCGATACATTCGAAGGAAACTTCAAAGAACAGGAAGCACTCAATTCTAACTGGCTTCCAGTCCAGAGCAACAAAGTACCAGATCCAAGACCTGGAGCTTGTCACAATGACTCACGTACACTGCCCGATCTCACGCTCAACTTCCTCAAGTCACATTCCTTGATGGATGAAAGTGTGCCTTCATTTTTTGGACAACCTATAGTTATCAGAACTAGTTTTCAGTTAGTATTTTACATTGTATACATGTTTTAAATCTAATATTCCGAAATATTTATATGTACTATATTTCTTTTAGTTACCGCTTTACACAAATTGCTGTCGATCCACAAATAAAAGTACCGGGAGGAAAAACTTACGACGTTCTTTTCATTGGAACAGGTACTACACACATTCTACTCCGAATAATACGTTGAGTCTAACGTAATGATTTTCTTGTTTTATCTAGATAATGGTAAAGTCATAAAAGCTGTAAATGCATTGTCAGCGGACAGCAGACATGGAGTAAATCCAGTAGTTATAGAAGAAATACAAGTATTTAATGTTCACGTTTCCGTTCGTAACTTGAAAGTCGTGGCTGGAACAGGTCGAAATGACAAACGACTTATTGTCGTTTCCGATGATCAAGTTCAATCATTAAGATTACACAGATGTAATAGTGATAAAATTACCAGTTGCGGGTAAGTTTTATACATTTCTCTATGACGTAACAAACATGATTAAAATATTTGTATTCATTTACAGTGAATGCGTTGCATTACAAGATCCTTATTGCGCATGGGACAAAGTCCATGGAAAATGCAGATCAAATTCAGAAACTGACTTTTTCAATGAGAACAACTATTATCAGAGTGTAGCAACAGGACAGCATTCTGCTTGTCCGCCAGGGAAACTTGCAAATAAGGATGCTGGCAATTTGGGACTCAGTTCAAATCAACCGAAATCATATAATCAGGATTCCATGCAGCCCAGCAAGGACCAACCAGAAGGTCAAGTCATAAATATAATGCAGGATAAGGAATATGAAAACAGTAGTGAGTATTAGGGCTTTATTAGAATGACGTAGTACTGAAATGGAAGGGTATTTATATGTGATGTTTTATTCTAGATCCAGCAGTTGCTGCAGCTGATAATCCACCACCGCAGTATTCAGTTGAAACACTGGTGATGGCTGTGGTAGCTGGTGCTGTCACTGCTCTAGTAGTAGGTTTCATTGCTGGATACTTGTGCGGCCGCAAGTGTCACAAGGATGAAGATGATAATCTGCCATATCCAGACACTGAATATGAATACTTTGAACAGCGACAGAACATTAACAGGTAATAAACACACCTCTTCACTTCTAATACGACACTATCATCTAAACGTTGTTTATCTGAACTTGTGCAGAATACAAACCGAACCAAAGTTGCTACCCCAGGAAGAAGTAACATATGCTGAACCAGTGTTGGTGCCACAGCCTCCACCGAAGAACTTGCACTCGCCGAAGAGCACGTTGCGCAAGGGTCCACATCAGAATAATGCCGAGACGCTGTTCCAATTCCAGACTGACACCGGTTACAATTCACGTAACACGTACCAGGGCCGTGATAATTTTGGCACGCTACGTTCGCACCAGGTACGGCACTTTGTTCCGCATACATTCAATACCAATACACGAAACTGAACTGGTACAAGCAGGGTGACAACTACCGTCGCGGTGACGGATTCGCTACCACACGCAGCGTGAAGAAGGTCTATCTCTGAGAAACGAGCGAGGAGGGTGGGGTCGGAACTCGCGGCCAGCGCAGTTTGTCACGTCCCCGTCATCGTCCCGGGCCTAGATCAGGCGCTCACAGTGCACTACCAACCAGCAGTGGCTCCTCGAGTTCGCCCTCGCCCCCCTCATCGAGCCCAAGTCCCACGCCGCGCACCAGTCCCACGGGCGCGGCACCGCCCTGCAGTTACATCTACAGGGCGTAAGCAGCATGAAACACACAAATACACACACGAACTAAAATAAATCCAACCAATCAACCTAGCACACACACACATATATATATATATATAAGTCTACATACATACGTACATGGAAGAAGTATATACGTACGTGTACAACAAACATAAATAACATTTATACCTACATGATGTTATAAACTTACACCATACACCGAAATACACACACAAAGAAATGATATGCGGAGAGACATATACATTAACACAAACACACACGCACACGGACTCCTTTGTTGTTGATGTTGTTGTTGTGTGGGTGGTACCGGTGCATTATTAATTAATTAATTACAATTATCTACTATTGTCATTCATAACTAAAGTAAACTACTACTTATACATAACATAATATACCCAAACCACACACACATATTGGCTATATACCGCAACCATTACAGCTACGAAATTGTATTTTTTATTAAGTATCAACATGTTTAGTCAGGCAAAGTGAAGCTGTGAAATTATTGGTGCAAGCCGTATCGCGGGCACAGAGTTCCCATTGACCAGGCACAGAATGTAATATGTGTGTGTGTGTGAAACACTGAAACTTGGAACGGTGTACAACTAATTGTGCACATACCATACCGGTACACCGTGTGCACTTGTTTCAGTAGATTCATGCATATGTATATGCATACATACACACACACATACATACATGCATACATACACTACACATCCGTGTATGACTGCTGAAACAAGCAGTCGTCAGGTGCTGCATGGCGTTGTTGTTGTGCAGCCCGTCTTTCCGACCAAATAGGGTCTTGTGCAGTGTAGATAGACTTGCGTATATAAGTATTTTGATGATTAATAAAAGTGCTTCTTATGGATGTGTTAGGTAAGTATATCCATATGTTCAAATAGATAACGTTGATTTTAGCAAAGTGCAGAAAATACAATTGTGATTAGACCTTGTAATATACATATAAATTATGTGAGTCGATGTGAGAACTGTTATTTTCATCTGAAACATCTGTTTGTTATTGGATTCCAACACGATATTATTATTCCTACGCATACATACGTACATGCATATGTACATTTAGATGTATTGACAGATGACAGATGACGGATGATGATAACTTCTGACAGTCACGCTCTGTAATTTCTCATTGTGACTGTAATGTGAATTTTGCAAGGATGCATTGCATTGCATTATAAAATGTGCACATTACTGTTACAAAACATTGCATACATACATATACAAGAGTAAATACATACATTAGATTTAGATTTACATTTCAGTGTTACAAAAGGCTTTCTACTAAAATGAGAGGTTTTAGTTTACACAATCTAGTGATGTAAATATGTAAGACTGAGCTGAAACGAGTTATTATTCCGTGTCCATTATGATATTTAGTCGATTTCGGTACTAGGTTGTTCTGCATAGCGTAGAAGCAACATCAGTTAGCCATTTCTAAACAGTACAAACTTCCACATATTTGGGACGATGCTTTGTGTATTTATATCGCAATTTTAGTCACTTTTTATATAATTAGTCACACTGAACTCAGTAACTCTGAAATATTTCACCCGGTAACATCACATGCCGATTAATATAATATATTGATCAATTACATCATATAAAGTCAAACAGATAATTCATAACTGTATCACACACACGCATACATGTATAATGACATTCATAATTTCATGGTCGGTTTGAATAAAACTCAACATATATACCTATTACATATGTGCGCGCGCATTTTAATTTCACTATTTATACAATACTTTCTATATACTATTTGTAGATTGTTATAATTTTAATTATTCACACTTACACAAATACCTACCTACTTATATGATTTCAATATCATTACTTTAAACTTTTCTTATGAATGAATAAATTTGATTACCGGTTCCTGAAATATTTATCGTATACATACATATATTTTCATGATTTTTAATTTACGTAAATATATTTTGTAATAATATATTTTTTAACCTGTAAAGTTTTAAGTAGAATAATAAGTAATACTAGTCAACAACTATAAATACGTAACATAGTACCATGTACACAGTTCATCATTTCGTTCTACATTTGTCCCTTTAGTTTGACAGCAGTCTCTAGGTTATGTGCTCTACCTGTAATAGTTTGTTTCCGTTTGTCTGTATTGTGTAATAATGTAACAGTATGTTTAGTTTTCGGATATTTATGTAAAATATCATGTCATAGGCGCCAATAGAAGCATTGTAGTGTGTTTTGTAGTCGTAATGAAGAAATATGTATACATATGTTACGTTGCATAGTCAGTGTTTTCGAATGGTAACATGAATAGTCATTATAGGTTTCATATATATTTTCGTACAGCATCATGATAATACCAGTGTCAATGCATAAATATTTGGAGAACTGCCAGGACCGTATATATATAAATATTATAACGTAATCGCATATTATTGACGCCTATGTACTACGTATATTCACACAAATCAGTATTAGGCTGCTAACATATAAACATTCTAACATGTTCATTTTACAACTTATAAGAGCAGTATGAGTACATATACATATATATAATATAATATAAATGCCTATATTATGTTGGATAAACTAGATTTCCATTCAGAAAGTAATGTGTAAGGAGAATATAAAAGTGTACTATATAATGTTATCTAGTACATATTGCTGATTATCTATGGGATATACATACATACATACATATATTATACATGCTTCTTCCTATTGCAACACAGTGCCCAGTGGATAATGCAGAATTCTGGTGTTTAGCTGAGCCAAGCTATTTTGTATTGTAATAACATAAGGCCGCCGCCAGTTTTTTAATATTATTATTAAAATTATATAAATATTATAAATAGATAAAATTATGTTTTAATATGTAAATTATCAAAATGTGTAAGTGCGCCGTAGTGAGTGTACCAGGAAGCGTGAGGCATACTCTAATGTTCTCCAATATTATGATTATGTACCAAATTTTAGTTATAGTTTCAATGATGTTGTTTCATTTGATTTCTGTACACACACACACACACGCGGAGACAGTACCGCCAGAGACATATGATAATGATGATACATCTGTCTTGTCTGTCTTGGTGATATTTTACTTTCAACCATTATATACCTACTCTCCCTATTCAAGAATGAATTTTAACATTGTTGTCATTTTTATACAGATCATTACGGTTTTTGATAATACTCATAGAAATAAATAAATCATTTGTATTACTACTTAAGTTATAAAAATATGTACCGATATTTTAATGTCATCTCAGAATAAAATGTATTCGAAAATTTTTATACATGTATATAGGTATCGAACCTGTTTTCACATTGATATGATGATAATGATGATGATGATGACGAAAGGTGGTATAATTTGAATAGGATATTACACTTTCTTGTCAATATATAGTTATTAGGATTCATTTATGCATAGAAATTGTAAAAACTAATAAATTCTAAACATAAACATAATTAACGTGCAACCTTAGAACTATAAGAACGAATGAATGGTTGAGAGTTTAAATATTATAAGCCTTTCTGCAGATGTAATATATTTAATACAGTTATATAAATATATTATATATAGTATACAATTTGTCCAGAGTAATATTTTACTATGTATGTCTTGTTTGTAATTAGGATCGACTACCATTATTTTGCTTCTGAGAAGTATATTTTAATTTTTACTTGTTTAGTTGTATAAGTAAATATCACATATAAATGTTCTGGGCAAAATGTATTATTATTCCATTTAATATGAATATTGACTTTAGAAAACATGATGTATCTTTGATTAGAAATAAAACTGAAAAATAGATCTTTTTACTCATTTTCCTTCATATATTTTCCCTTAATTTTATTAGAATATTAATTCTATAAACAATTCAAAAATATTTTTACATGGTTTCAAGTTTTATTAAAAATCTATGTATATGGTGAAGCATTATATTCATATTCAAGTGTAAATTTCTTTATGTAAGATTTGTGATGAATGATTTTTCATATTCAAATTCCCGCCTTATTATTATTACCGGATGTAATAATGTAATACCAACTATATGTATTTGTGGAAGCGTAGCTAGACGTTTGACATTTCAGTTTGTCCTTTTTCATTAAAATTGGATGTAAAAGTGACAAAACTATCAAAATGCCAACTGTTATTCTTTTAGATGTGTCACTTTCTATGTCTCGTCCTGTTGTCAATGTT
Organism: Calosoma granatense; assembly: GCA_022063505.1. Classification (NCBI taxonomy): domain Eukaryota; kingdom Metazoa; phylum Arthropoda; class Insecta; order Coleoptera; family Carabidae; genus Calosoma; species Calosoma granatense. Next base: position 3,243,620 of record JAGJTL010000039.1, read on the forward strand.
GAAAATAATGATTTGTTGACAAGACATCAATTAGCAGTTCAAGGGATTAATTCGTTCCTGGACAGCTTAGCTGTATACTCCAAACTGGAATTCATATCTTTGGTAAGTATTAACTATTTGATTATATTAATATAGTAATTGTCATGTTTATAATAATGTTGAACCAAATATCAACAAAAATCTTCAAAGTTAGGGAAATTTATCAATGTAGGTTATGACAGTAACGTTGCTATTTTCATGCAATTCAGTGATTGACATTTTCACAACCGTTGGTATCTTTTATATTTGCTGAAACTGGTAATATGTAGTCGTTTTCTTCTGATATACAGAGAAAATTAAATTACGTGTCATAGTTATAGTAATTAATTTACTGATTAATTATTAATCATTCTGTAAATCTTTTGTGTTAACCACGAGATCAAATATTAAATATATATCTCGACAACCACGTGGCTGAGGTTATGTCTATTTGAAGATTAACTATTTAAATTGAAATGGGAGAAGTGAAAACTGAAAATTGTACGACTGTAGCATTGCGCTATCGTTTTGTAACACAAGTTTCTGAAACCGGCGACCATGAATTACTGTATGAAGCAGAACCATCAAGAACAATAGAAATACCGGACGAAGAAGTAGATGACAGTAATGAAGAAACCAATGAATTTCAGTTTGAGGATGATGTTGATTTTCTAAGAAGTTTAGACCCAAAAGAATGGAAAGATCAAGATCATTATGCTGTATTAGGTATAAGAAAATTACGTTTCAAAGCGACAGAAGATGATCTGAAAAGAGCGTATAGAAAGATGGTTTTAAAGCATCATCCGGACAAACGTAAAGCTCTTGGGGAAGAAATTCGTCCTGACGATGATTATTTCACATGTATTACAAAAGCTTACGAGATTCTTGGGACACCTGTTAAACGACGATCATACGATTCTGTAGATCCTGAGTTCGATGATAACATACCATCAAGTACGGAACTGAAGAAAGATTTCTTCGACGTATTTCCGAAATATTTTGAATTAAATGCAAGATGGTCTGAGAAAAAGAATGTTCCATTATTGGGAGATCAAAATACTAGCCGCGAGAAAGTTGAACATTTTTATACATTTTGGTACAATTTCGAATCATGGAGAGAATTTTCATACTTGGATGAGGAAGAGAAAGAAAAGGGTCAAGATAGGGATGAACGACGGTGGATAGAGAAGCAGAACAAAGTAGCTAGAGCGAAAAGAAAAAAGGAAGAAATGACTCGCATTCGTACACTTGTCGATTTGGCTTACAATGCAGATCCCCGTATCGCTAAATTCAAACAAGAAGACAAAGATAGGAAACTAGCAGCGAAACGAGCGAAGCAAAGTGCCGCACAAGCACGCAAAGAAGAGGAGGAACGTGTAATTAAAGAAGCACAAATTGCTAAAGAAAAAGCAGAAGCTGCCGAAAAGGCTAGAATTGAGGCAATTCGGCAAGAACGCGAAGTCCAGAAGAAAGCACTTAAAAAGGAACGCAAAATATTTAGGGATACATGTAAAGCAAACAATTACTTTAGTGAAAACGTAGATGAAAACTTAACACATATGACCGCCATGGAAAAGATATGTGAACTATTGAAATTAGTTGAATTAGAGAAATTGAACAGTGATCTCAAAAGTAATGGTCGAAATGCTTTTCTTAACGCCGTGGCCGAATCTGAACGTCGAATTGAAGAAGAACGACGAGCACTCATTGAATCACAGCAGAAATCGGAAGCAGAGAAAGCTAAATCAGCATTAAGAGTGTGCACCATCGAATGGACTGGTGACCATATTCAACTATTAATCAAAGCGGTTAATCTGTTTCCTGCTGGCACAAATCAGCGATGGGAGGTAATTGCAAATTTTCTAAATCAACACGGAGCTTTACCAGACGGCTACAGTTTTAATGCAAAAGAAGTATTAGCAAAAGCAAAAGATCTGCAAAATACCGATTTCTCGAAGAGCAATTTGAAAATAGTAGCTAATCAACAAGCTTATGATAATTTCGAAAAAGAAAAACGAAATGTGAAGGTGGACGATTCCGAAATATCGAAGAAAATAGATAGCGAATTAAATACGTCTGCAAAGAAGAGTTCTAAAGCAGACAAAACAACAAATAATCACAAACAGAACAACGTTGTAAAACCGACAGAGAACAACATCGTTGAAAACGGTAAGAAGAGTGAAGCGCCTGCCAGCAAGGTCGAAACACCCTGGACTCCGGCAGAACAGCAGCTGTTGGAACAAGCGCTGAAGACATACACCACAACCACACCAGACCGTTGGGACAGAATAGCAGAGTGTATTCCGAATCGAACGAAGAAAGACTGTATGAGGCGTTACAAAGAACTAGTTGAAATTGTTAAGGCAAAGAAAGCTGCCCAAGCGGCATTAAATAAATAAAATAAATAACATAGTGTTACATTTTTAATATCATGTTAATAAATAACATTAGGTAATTCTTTTGTCTACATGCAAACTACCATCCTCTGTGTAGAATAATTTTCGGAATACATATTTATATTTTACAATACTGTATAAATCAATTGCAGTTAGTTTGCAAGATCTTGCTATATTTATTTACTGAAAACCAGTTTTGTTTATTTCTGTATTATTATAATTACATGTAACTTGACTTATCGTTTGTCTGTGAAATAAAATAGTTTGTAATTGATAGTTGTTTCTTTATGTATGGTTACCACTTTTACTATGTAATTTGTAGTTTCTTAGTACACTGCATGTATAATTTATATTGTAGTATTTTTGCATCATAGCAAAGTTTTACAGTTCCTAAATTAAATTTTATTTATTTTAAATGAAAATATTTCTTTGCAGATTGCTTTTTCTTCATTGTATGAAGTAGTTTGTGGTTTTACAAGAGATTATGATTTAATAAAAAATAAAATCCTATTGTTAGAAGAATTTGATAAAACTTCTATTGAAACAGCACTGCATGCTGTTAATACGTTAGTACTAGAAGAATGGGGAAACAACGTACCCTGTCAGGTGGTATAACTCATAATTCAGTTGTGAATGTTATTTTACATTCATTTCTATTACAGGTTGTTCTGATAACAGACGGTAGCCTTGGTGTCGGTCCGATGTCATTGAAGCACTCTTTATTAACAGCTAACAAACGTGATTTAAATAATCCATTTGCACTACCGTTCCCATTTCCTGGAGAACTACACGTTGCTTGTATCTGTGCTCCGGACGATCCTAATATACTCCTGGCGCGTTCAACATACCAGAAATTAGTTGACTTGGCCGGAAACAATGGAACTGTTATCATTCCCGAGAATAATCTGTCCGTTCTTAGTGTTACTAACATGTTTAAAAAGTTTGCAGAGGATGTATATTCGTTCAAAGGTGTGCTAAAATGTGGAAATCTTAGTTCAAACATTGTGTTATCTCCACCGCCAATGGTACAGTATTATATAACTATGATTTGAGCTTAACTCACTTACAAGTGTTGAACTAAACGATCAAAATATAATTGGATATTTTATAAATACAGTTTAACAATATATTTCATTGTAGCCCCATACAAAAGTATCAGACTTCGATTCTAAACGAATGGTACTATCAAAAATAATAGATGTTGTCGGTTTCATACCAACAGCAGATGTTAGTTCGCCTATGGCAATCAGTCGACATCTAGTCTTACCAATCGGTGGTACCACAAAAGATAACCAGTTTCCAGACACACCATTACCAGGTGTTATGAAGGTTGAATCTGGCGAAAGCCAGTCAGAAGGAGAGGAATGTGTGAATGACGAGGGAAAAATACCGTCATTTTGTGTCCTCCTGCACGGTGCATTAAAAGTAGAAAATGTAGTAGCTCTCGTATCAGTCGGTGAGGACTGGTACGGTTATATTTATTCACATGCTGATTGCAAGAAGAAATCAAACTTAATGTTAACTGTTTTACCACCGGGAACGGATGTTGTACCCTGGCTTGGAGATTTGAATAATTTAGGATCAGTAGATTTACTAGAACACGGTGAGCAGGCAGGTAGTTTTCCAGTTAGGCCCAGTGACAAGAGGAGTTATTCTCAGAATTGTGTGGTGTGGATTCGGCAAGTTGGTCTACAATCAGATATACAGAAAATACTCAGACATGCTAGGAAATTGCCGGATAAAACTCAACAATTTTATAAGGCAAAATTGAAACTTTTATTACATAACTATTTTTATAATGAAATAAGTGAATATTTAAAAATATTCGTCAAAACTTGATTCTTTATCTGTGCATGATTGTCTATATGTGATATTCTAATTTTCCAATAGGAACTAAACAGACTTCGACGTGCAGCAATTTCATTAGGATTTATGGAACTTCTGGATGGATTAGCGTTTATTTTTGAGCGTGAGTGTAGTTTATTACCCGGTGGGACAAACCCAGACTGTGCTCTACAATTGACTCATGCAACTAATGAACTTAGGAAACCACATACAAGAGATATGAAATTCTCAATCACTCCAATGATAACTCAATTTAATTCAAGTAGGCGTACGAATATTATAACATTATAATTTTAACATTTTATTAACATTGATTTCTCATTTACAGATACATCAGGAAAATCCTTTTAAATGAAACCTTACATAATATGTATAAGTGTGTCACATACATTTTCTTTTCTACTTTTATATCTATAAGTTCATTATTGTATTCAGTGTAAACTATATTTAGAAATATAAAATCAGTCAATTACTACTTTTCTCTTTAACTTTAAATATACAATTCCTCAATGTTGCAATTATAGATGGCATTGTAATGATACATAATACTGGTCTTAAAACAACAGATGAATAATGCAACATACTTAAAAACATATTTGTGTAATGTGTTATAATAAAATTGTCTAACGGTGGCATTTTAAACTTTTCTAAGGTTGTTTTACCAAACTGTTGAGAAATAATATGCAAGAAATGAATAACTGAACGTTGAAAAGATGAAACCGTGTATAATAAACTTAATACTATACTGAGTAGCAGTAATGTTCGTAATTCGTTAAATTTTTTGGCAGAACTATTTTTCTTCACATTGGATAGTGAAGTATTGTTGCAAAGTTTAAATATCACAATGATGAAAGTTAATAATAACAGAGACAGGGGAATAATTCCTCTGAACGAGATTAGTAGAAATTGTAACAGGTGAGTATAGTGCAGATCGACAATAGTACACAAAGTGTGATTCGTATGATATTCTACTGTCGTGGAAAGTGTATATTCCGGTATACTTAGTGACAAACAACTAAACCATACTAACATGCTAGGCACAATAATTGATACTGATGTACGTCTGTGTCTGTAATCAATATTTATGGTTCGATTGGTTACCGGTGTTTCAGACCATACTAAACATTCGTTCGATTCATCTACGTCACTTGTCAATGGATTTTTGTTACTCATTTCTATGTTTTTCTGCATATTCCATGTTGATATTGCATGGAAATTTAAGATGATATGCATATATACTGTTAGAACGTTTATTAATACTTCTGTGCCCAAAAATAACGGACATAAATTAGTATGTAATTTCCAGTCTTGTGTATACAATGAAGAAATTTCCGCAACAGCCACCCACGCAGATACGATATCGATGACTGCAAATTGCAGAATAAGGTAGGTTGTCCCTGAAAAATATAATACTATGTAGCTTGCTTACAAGAAAAAGAAATAAATTGTCTTGTACAAACAAGTTATCGAGTATTAAGATACATTAAAATATATAATCTTACATCTTTATATATATATAATTAAATTTCAAAAGGCTTATGTAAAAAGGTATATACAAGTAATATAAACAGTAGTAAATATGAAGTTGATAAAGAGCTTAATGGCAGTAATAATATGCCATTTTTACCTTTTAAAATAAAAACATTTAAGTCAACATTCGTGTACTTATTTTAACAGGAACTATTTATTTAAAGTAATTGTTTATATTTTTAACACACAAAATATAAATTAACGCAACATTATATCACACATCAGTTCACTTAGTAATTATTTGATCCTCACATAACTTACCATTTCTCTTTTGTTGAAGTAAACTTATAATTAAGCAGAAATTTATTAACACACCAGTTACAAGCATACAATAATAAGTTCCAATAATCCACGGTATTATTTCTATATTAGTTACAAAATTATCGTCACAGATCTCTGTTATATTCGTATTAGAATCGTTAATATTCCTGTCTAATAACTCTGTAATATTTTCATCCATGAATACAATTTTTAATTATCACATTAATTATTTTATTTTGAAATTGTAAGTTTAACGAACTGTGTGTCTGTGCCGGTTGTCTGAAGTATATCTGAGAATATCATTCCAAACATACGTACATTGTTGAACACGCTCAAGGAATGGTTTAGTTTGTTTTAATGTACATCTCCCTCTTATAGGAATCAACAGTGGCGTGGTTCAATATTAAATATTAGCAAAAATGTACAGTAGTAATGTTAATATTAAATAATAAAAAGAATACATATCACATGTTATGTTGAAAGTTTAATATACATATATTTATAGGATAGAATATTGAAAATAATTTATCAAAAAACACTATGTTAAATAATTTAGAAACAGAAATACTGCAATACAGTTATAGTATAAATAAATATTTTTTAAAATATTTAAGCCTGTTATTTCTTCAATTCTCTTGAATTATTCTATATAAAACAATTTATAAATAAAGACTTGAGACGACTATGGTGGAAGGGGACTATTAATAAAGCTATTTGAGTTCTTTATCTTTAGTTCGTATGAAATGCTGCCGTACGTAATGCATCTACTTGAGTATGTAGCGCATATGTTGGCTTCTTGTACGTTTGTTGCTTTTTTTCAGTTGAATGATCTTGCCCATGCGTTTCACACGGATATTAAATTACAAATATGTTATTATATATTTCATTAACAATGCATAGAATTACTAAATTTATTGTTGAATAATATCAATTGAAAATAAAAGAAAATATCGATTTTATTCCAGTTTTGCGAATTCTTCATTTTCAGTTTGAATGATAATGATATATTAAAGTTTGAAATTTAGTAGATGAATATATATATTTTTAAACAATGTATGAACATGTTTTTCTTTGATATCGATAATGGCAATGCCAAAGATGAATAAATTAATATTTTTATATGAATTTTACCACTTGCACTCTATATTAAGAGCGATAGTTTGCGATGATTGGTCACGTGTTCTTAACTGGTCTATTCAAATAATATTAAATGAATTTTATTTTTCATTCCATATCACTTGCAGGTTTGCGTACCTAAATTCACAATAGTCAGAAATGGTTAATTATCGTAGATCAACGTGAATTTTATAACTAGTAAAGTAAGTAGGAGTGTGTATGTGTGCACGGTCGATATTTTTTATTAAATTATTATTATATTGAATCAAATAATGTGGTTCGAAGAAGCAGATGGGGTCGCCGAGTTATTTAAAGGGATTTTACCGTATTATTTATTAATTGTTTTACCAATTTTTATTATAATTTCACCTGCTAACCCCGTAGCTGCATCACATGAGTTTGCAGTTAATCGAATGCAACAGTATGATTTACACGGAGTACCTCACGGTAATAACTTTTGCATATGTGTAATTGTATATTATAATACATGTATTAATGTTATCAGGATGCAGAAGTGCTGCGGTTAACCTAGAAGCAAGATCACTGATAGGTTGGGGAACGTCAAGACACTGTGTTGTTGTCAAATTGCAAGATTTGTCAGTTGATCATTTCAGAGACATACGTGCCAAAGCAGGAGCATTGTTAGTCATTTTACCCAAAGAAATATCAGCATTGTCCACGGAGGAGAAACAGGTAATTTCAAGTTTTCCATAAAAGATACATTGGTTAGCATAATTTTAATTTGTAGCATTTGATGCTGCTTGAAGATGCTATGATGGTGCAGGAAGTATCTATTCCAGTATACTTTGCTGTTTGGACTCCAGAGTTAGAAGAAATAGTGACTGATATAACTTACAGTTTTATTACTGATGACAAAGCTGGTTCGGCAGCCGAAGCCATATTAAATTCGATCTCAGCAAACGGTTATCAAATAGTTATTAGTCCTGGCTCTACGTCTGCCAAACAAGAAATTAAAATTGCAACTCTTCAGGGCAAACTAAATGGTGCTGGAACTGAAGGAAAAATACCAACGATTGCACTTGTTGCCCATTATGACAGTTTCGGTGTTGCACCAGTAAGAATGACAGAAGTTTACATAAATAATTACATTTTTAATTTATATTTTTAATCTATTAAGGAACTTGCATTTGGTGCTGACGCAAATGGTTCTGGCGTCGCTATGTTCATGGAAATTGCTCGACTTTTCTCACATTTATATTCGAATACAAAATCCATTGGAAAGTATAATATCGTTTTCCTGTTGACTGGAGGAGGAAAATTTAACTATCAGGGTAGCAAGAAGTGGTTGGAAGATCAGTTGGACTCTTTAGAAGGCTCTGTTATACAGGTAATACATAATTCCAGTCCTATGTAATGTACTTCTTCTGACTTGTACATTATTTCTAGGATGCGTCGTATGTAGTATGCCTGGATACTTTATCTGCTGGAGATTCGTTATACATGCATGTATCCAAGCCACCGAAAGAGGGTTCACCTTCTTCTGCTTTCTTCAAACACTTGAAATCAGCAGCTGACAAATATCCAGCAGTTACTGTGGATGGTGTACACAAGAAAATTAATTTAGCCGATGAGCTGCTGGCTTGGGAGCACGAAAGATTCAGTATCAGAAGATTGCCTGCATTTACACTTTCTTCCTTGAAATCACATCGTGACATGTCGCGAGCAACAATCCTAGACACAAAGGCTACTCTGGACTTGGATAGACTTGTACGCCATACTCACATTGTAGCAGAAGCTATGGCTAAACACATTTACAATCTTACAGCCGGTGAACTGTTTTCTCATTCCTTGGTAAGTGTTTTATACTTAAATTTGAATTGGTGCAGACTAACGTTTATTTGATTTTCCATATAAAATATACGTGTTTATTGCTTCATAAATCTAAAATTATACACATTGTATTAACATAGATGTCAGAGTATATATTTTTATTCATAACAGTATTCAGCTGTTTCTTAATTATCAGGAATTGTAGATTTCAGCAATTAACCTAATTTTTCTGGGACGTTGCCAGTTTATTTTTAATTGAATTACATCAGGAACATTGATATATTATCCATCAAATTGCCGTGAGCACATTTTCATAATGTCTTCTTTCTAATTTTTTATTGGATATGCATGATTTATGTTTACAGAAAGTTGAAAAGTCGCATTTAGAGATGTGGTTAAATTACTTAACAGCTCAGCCACGGTCGGCGCAGATGCTCTGTGACAAGAACAATCCACTGGTGAATACTTTGAAAGCAAGCCTTACAAGATACCTGAAAGATGTGAAAGTAACCTATGCCAGTCCCGACAAGAGAGAACCTGAATTTATGTTCTATGACGTAACACACGCGACGGTAAATGTTTACAGGTAAATACAACATGTATTTTAGTAAGACTTGATGATGTAATATTGACTGTGTGTAAATATTGAACTTAACTGTATATGTGTGTGTTTCAGTGTGAAACCTGCTGTTTTTGATCTCGTACTGACGTTCGCCATTATACTGTACCTGGGTGGAGTGTACATGTTCATGCAATACTTCCCCTGCATATATTCCGCAGCATGTCTAGTTGCATCGGGTAGTAAGAAAACTAAAGTGAATTAAATGATCATGTTACCATAGTATTTAAATTATAATTACCACAACGTACCTCCGCAAATAATTCATAAACTGACGACATCCAATGTCACCCATCATTTTGTAATTGTTGATATACTGTTAAATAATAAATATAGAACGGGAGTTGATTGTTACTTGTGTTTATAAAACCTTGTCTTCTCATTACGTGCGTATATTTCTCATTTATTCACACTCACACACATAACACAACGTTCAACAATACGTAATAAGAGAAGAAAAGAAAGAATCGAATAGTGTATAAAGTTTATTGTTTTCATACATCATTTATCACAATAAATATATCTGCATTAATAATAAATAAAGTTATTCTTTAAGTGTTCTTGTCGATGTTGTGAAAATAATATTTTAGGTGTTTTTTTACTTCGTAATCTTCACGATGAAAGTGTGTGCCTTGCTGTCTAATTAATTACTTCATGCTGTTTTCTAAAAACATACTAACTGGATATTAACGAATTTCTTGATTAAGTGTTAACTTTATTAACTATTACTTTGAAGTTCTTAATTATAAATTGAAAAATGTTTAGCTGTCCGGCAGCAGACGTAATCAATATAAAACATTTCTGTTCAGTGGGCAATATGCAGGTGCGCTACCCATAGTACATAGTAATCATACGTGTTGATCTACTACATTATTGGATGGATGGTGGGGGGAGGCGGGGTAGAGAGGAGTCGAGGAAAGAAGGGGATGGGGTACAGTGCACAGTACACAAATGTCTAACAGTTTGCAGTATCACAGTTCACTGATCTCGTCTCAAAGATGCATCCCCGTCATATATAAATACCAGTGTGGGTGTCTGGTATAACCAGTCGTTGAAATCACCGATGTACGTACGTGCATTCACGTGTGTTAAGAAAGGATTATTTAGTCTGCTTGCCGAGCCTTGGCTGCCTGAAGTAGAGTAAGTCTGTGAAGCAATGGTTTCGTATATAACCAATTCTCTCCAGCCTGTTTGAACATCTGTCAAATACAATACAATATTATAACATCCATGCTATGTAATATGTGTGTAAACATAACCTACATACCTTTGTTTCCCATCTGATATTATTCTCCTTTCTGTATTTCGCTTCATCTCTCTGTCGCTGTTCCACATAAGCTTTTGCATTTGTTGCTTTGTCAATATTATTAAATTTCAGACCAGCTGTCACCTCTTTCCATAGACGTCTAGATTCGGTTTCTTCTTGTTCAACGATGGCCTTTACATTCTTCTTAACAATAGTTAACTTATTTACATCAATAAATGGTTCGGGTTCCTATCAGAATACAATTCAAGTAAATAAAATATAAAGCCAGTAAATCTGAAATGCACGTATACCTTTTCAGACCATCTTGCTTCCATAATACCGTTCCATTCTCCATTTATGCTTAAGAATGGTTTTTTATCCGTAGGCCCGTAAACGTCAGCTGTGATTCTATGCTTTTTATTTCCATAGAACGGTTTTGTGATGAATTCGATATTGCAATGATAGCCTGTTTTCTGGCATGTGATTGTGACGTTGCCGCCCAACTCTATCCAGGGTACGGTTAATATCGATCTACCGTAACCATTCGGGAAGGTTACTATGTATTCTTCATTATAGTCCAGCACAGAAACTACTCCTTGTCCAATATTATACACACAAACGGATAGGCCAAGGAATTTAGATTTCGTATAAACGTGAGCATTGAAACATATTTTCTTATTGTAGTGTTCCGCATAAAATGCCGAAACTAAAATTCAAATCAATAAAATTAAGTGTATTTTGTATATGCAACTGTGTATTAATAAAATATGAAATATACATGATTTTATAATTATTTATGAGACAGTACTTACTGGGCGGATGATGTGATACTTGTTCAGCTACAAATGTTAACTGATCTTGATGACACCAGGGGACGGGTCCATCATCTACGCATTCTTTGGAAATTTCTTCTGTACCTGGCGGAATGTCCCAATGACATCGAAATACTTCTCCCAGCACCGGATTGTACGGTTTTTTAGCCACAGAACTCTTACGGCCGGCATGGTAAGACGAGAGATACCATCGAACAACTTGTACCATACGTTCTTTGGGATCCTTCAAATCGGCTATCCTGTAAACATTTACAATAAAATAAACAACGTTCACAAAACAACAGCACTATATAATGTACTTCACAAAGATATCCGGATGCGCAAAATAATCCGCGTACATCTCAAGCAGTGATCTTCGCTCTAAAATAAACGTGGGGAGAACAACTTTTGTTAAGTCCATACCAATTTTCACTTGAGAAAGAAGATGGGAAATCACGGATCCGTGGCTTTCCATTGAACCCATATCCGTTTCTTCATCGTCCTCGTATAATGCTACAAATAGAAAACAATTTATATGATTATTAAAAACACATCAATTTAAAACAGATTTATAAAATTTGTATTGAAACTTTCAGTCTGTATCACAGTTATTCTCTATATTTTCGGTTAAGTTATCTAGTTAGTTAAAAATTAAGCAACATTACCATCATAATCTAAGGACTCGTCCTCCGTGTTGATAGCAGATGTTGAGCTGTCTTGCCTTTTGACGGATTGTTGACGAAGTACAGGAGCTGCTGGAGCAGCTGTATCGTCAATAGAGAATTGTCTTAAAGTACTGCAACAATATTAAATATTTTACAAACGACCGATATACTGTCAACCAGAATGATACATATGTATATAGTTGAAATACAAAATTATATTTTAAATATATTGCGGCTTTCACAAAGCCACAATTTCCTGATATTAGTACGTAACAATCCACTAGATTAAAACAAAAATCATCTGTACATTTACAACGTGACATGAAACTTAACTGTACTGGGCATGTTTCAGGGACAAAATTAATCACATGTCGTTGTATGGCTATGTTTGTATTCCGGCAATGCAGTATTCATTCATAATCTCACCTTGAACTGTTTCGTCTCTTAAGTGAACACCTGTTGTAAATTAACTTCAACATTTTGTATTATTCAGTCGTCAATATTGCGCTTTCAATGGCAAAATTGCACAATGATGTTTTATTTGCTTTTATAACACGTTTATTTTTTACCTTTTCAACTTGGGCAGTCACGCAACACTAAATTTAAGGTCGTTAGAAATACAATACTGACTGTTTACCTATATTACACCTGACGTTTTGTACTACATTTATCATTTTTCAAACACAAATACTTTATGTTACATTTTAGGATACATTTTTATTAGGCCCTTGGGTACAATACTTAACTGGCACCGAATTTATTTATATTTTAGTATAAGGAAGGAAGATGAATAATTTATTCATAAATAAATATTTACAATGAATCACTCAGTTATGCCGCAAGTGTTTATTAATGTAAAACCGAAATCCATAAAATAAGTGTATCATTTTTTCAAGATGTGCATTATCACAAATCTGGGAAACTGATATCACAGCAACTAATCGTTTGTCAATATTTATTTTGGCTGATGCAAATCTTTATCGCGAATATAGATTAAAAATTGTGTCATACAGTAATGTAAACATAAGAACGTTTTAAACGGCACGTATGTTAGTTAGAAAAACAGTTCACTTGTTGGAAAAAAGCTTTGGAAAGTTAACTGCAATAGCAGAAAAACGTTTTGAGGTTATGACAAAGCTTTCTGACTCCCGACATTTTGCGACAATATATGAGTCTGCGTTGCGCATTGCGAGAAAACAAGAAGATTGATTATTCGACTGGAAGAAAAAATGTTTTCACTTTCATGCGAAATCAATAAATGGAGGGAAATGAACATAAGTAATATTGTTCACGAAAATATGACATTTTCCATGTTTGTCCAATTCATGTTTCATGCCTAACCAATTCATTAACATTTAGGTTTATGCAAGGAAGACATTGTTGATTTTTAAATCAAAATGGTAATTACGTAATATCAACTGAAAACATTGGGTACTGATAATTAACAATGATATATTGTATTCATATTAATTAGGTTGTGATGAGAAATTGATTTATACGAGAATACATACTAAAATAATAATATGAAACTGCGAAGAACGGGATAAGCGAAGCGTGTGTGCTTAAAATATTATTTATATTCATTATATTTATACGTACGTAGGAGTTTGTGTAGCAGGCGTAAAAGGTGAATCATTTGCATCAAAAAAGTCATCTTCTCCCTCGGAACTGGAATACGAGGTTTCCGGAACAACGAGCGTCATGCTTGCGGCAGCTGCAACACAAAATAAACTAAGCTAATTTTTTACATAAAAATAAATATATTACATAGAAGTTTGCATGATTTTCAATCTAACATCATAACAAATCTTGTACTTTTATATAGCTATAAAATATATCGAGAGAATGTATGTAATACACATTGTATATTGTTAAAAAATAATACTTCTCACCTGATATAATAGAAGCTTGTCTGTTTTCAAGACATTCTGCTCCAACTTCAATTCCAGGTTGGACAATACCTTCTGCAGCGGCAGTCGGTGTAGGCACTAGACAAAAACACACTTATAATTAACATACAAGAAAACCTTTATCCATAACACATACATTCAAGCGACAAAATTTGGGAGTACTCACATGTTATCAGAAGGAAATAGAAATCTCTTATCAAAAATCATACAAAGAAACACACACGTAGAAAATGCGTAATATAAGTGATAATTTTATTTGTATGATATGATTAAATACTGCTGCAACGAAGATATTTTTACCTGGATTTGAAGATGATGATAAATTAATCGACTGTCCGCTACTTGCTTGATAAATGCCATTCACGGGATGAGCTGTATTCTATAATTATTATTCAGTGTTCATTTAATTATTTCTTTAGCAAGAAGTATTTAACAGAGAAAATATATATTTACCTTTGCAATCTGCAAAAGCACTATGGAATGTTTAATGTTGTCCAACATGGCCTGAAAGAATATGAATTCGAATTGAAAATGTATTATGCACACGTTGCGTTAATATTTAACTTACGTTAGCATGTTTTAATATAACTTCGCATTTGGATTTTTCTTCTGCATCAGTCAATGTTTGGATACGTTGCTCTAGTTTCTAAAAGGCAAAAGTAAACATTTGCTTATGATATTATGTTAATATTTATATTTGCATAATAAAGAGAGAACAACGTAATTGTATTTTTTCACACTGTCAAAACTTATTAACGTATCGATTAAACTTTAATACTGTATTACACATATCGTGTTGTTTACTAGAAATTAGCTCTTCAAAGTAGTCCTATCTTACTGCAAGTGTGAATATGGAGCTCTAAATTTAATTGGAACATAAATTTGCCTCCCACTGCAGTCGACACACTCATCAAGACAGACGTCAGATGTAAGCAGAGCACACTTGGTTGGAATGAATATTTATTTCGTTCAGGCACGGCTATCATATTACTTACAACAGTGATGAACAACCTACGGATCATATACGGCAGGTCCTTGCTAACTTTTACATTTTACCACTAAATATACTATATATGTGTTTTTTGACAGATCGACATATTTATAAATAAACTTTTATGTAACTAAACAACGAAAATATCCGGGGAAATACATTGTTATACTTTTAATTCAAAAGTTCGTGGTTGATAATATAATAAGAAAAACATTATTCATTTTAATAAAACACGTTTTTGAACTTCACTACACAAAATTTATACGGCGGTGTTTAAAAGATATAATTTGTACATGACTGAGTTAAAGAAAACGGTATTTCTTCATTTTCCTTTAAAACATTGTCCCCGGGGACATAATTAAATGTTACGTTATTTAAGGAGATATCATCTTTATTTAGAGATAAACCTTTCTGTATTTCATAACATATAATATTTTCCGTACTTAAAATATACGAACAGATGTTTAAAGTATAGCGTAGGATTTATATATTTACTTAGAAGAAAGAAAAAAATCTTATATATGCATGGTAATATATGAGCGTTTATGAATTTTTACTGCACTTGCACTTTACGTATGGAAACGAATGTTGTTTACAATAATAAATATTATAAATCTATTTATGAATTTTGAAATTATAATTTTATGAACCATTCTTAACCTCGATTCAAATACAATGAAAAATCACACGAAACAATGGAATAATTTTCAATAGCTACATAAAACAAGCACGGAAAATTACCTTTGTTTGATCAATCATAATTTGTAGGTAAGCATCCGCTTCAGACACTTTGTTGTCAAAATCTCTGATAGTAGGGGGTGGCCTGTTAGTATCCCAGGATAACTAAACAGACAACAATCAACAACTTTACAATAGAAAACATCACATGGAACTGATAAATAGAATTTGTAAAAGTTAGTCATTTCTAAATTGGAAATAATGTGAAATTATATGTATGCGAATTCTCTATGAGAGTTCGAAACTCTACTTTGAACTGCTCATATATAAATAAGGGGTGCGGGTTTAACATCCACCAGTTAAGACTAATAAAGAACAAAAATATACACTGTATTACAAGTCATTATTATCATATAAATGAATGCAAAAATTATACATTTGTAATACATACTTCCTATGTACGGTATTTTACTGAAAAAAACTCCAAGTGTCGTCATAGTATGAGTGAGCATTATTTTTTATTAATGAATATGAATATGCGAGTATAGTTTAATTATAATAAAGTATAATTGTAATTTTCTGATTTCACTAGCAGATACTGCAGATGTACTGTATGGTGTTGTTTTGTTTTAATTTTGATTTGATGATGAACTCACCCTGTTGGCATGTCGCAGTATTGTGTCCTCAAGTGCTCTGACCCATTTCTCCCGTTCAGCGGCGTCTCGCGCCTGGAAGTGGAATGTCTTGTGGTCCACGGTTATTGTGAACGTGCTATCATCTTCATCGTCAATGCCAATGACAGCTCCTTTCAGACGAACACAACCACGTCTTACTCCGCGCATCATCTTCTCTTTAGACTACATACAGGAAAATATATACTTCACTCAATCTGTTTAGCATAAATATCTATCTATTGTTAATTCAATGTGAAGTTCTGTTGTTGCACTCAATATTTGAAATATATTGTATCTTGTACTGTATAATAATAGCCATGGTACAAAACTGAAACTGACTGCTCCGATTATGTATTGTTGAAATCTGGCAATATGTCTATTTTGTAGCCTGCTAATCTGTCATGAAAATGTGATATTTCAAAGTGAGTTTTCTCGATGTACAAAAGCACAAGCGTCATATTATGAATTTGTAAATTACAAACAATTTTTTCTAATACACCTTCAAAATACATTTAAAAAATAATGAGTAAAATATTATGTTCGTTATTTTACTACTTTCATAATTAAAATACATTATTTTAGGGATGCATACATATGTATATTTACTAATGCAAAGAATTTATGCCGATCCAGTGTATAGCATATAATTTACACACAAACATATAAAACTGACCTTTAGATCAAAATATTCCCAAGACATGGGCCGCATTTACCTATTATAAACTTGAGAATAAAAACGTATATTAAAAAAAATATTATTAATAAAAATGAATGACATATCTTTACTGAAAAATATATTACTGTAAAAATAATTATTTAATCACATATTTACCAATTTGTATCATTTCTTTATGTGCTCCTGCAATACACTGTTTTAAATGATTCTTTTCGTGTCTTTTCGGTTAGTAAAACATATTTGCGGTCAACAATCTCAAAGGATTAATTAAATGCGGCGACGATCCTTTCAATTAAAACTGAATTCTTGCAATTGATGTGATATAACATTAATAAATTTGAAAGATAAGTCCATATTGCAACAGAAATAATATAGAAATATATGGGTATAAATATGTTTGTAAATTCTGTTAATAGTTTTGATGTGCTATAATTTTATTTCTGTAATAATACACTGATATTTTTACTAATTCATATTCATTTGACGTCTTTTTATAATAAATACTTACATAGTATTTAAGTATTATACCACAACATATTTATTATCATACATACATACATACATACATTATTATACAACAAATTAACGGTGGTCAGAATATTATTTAATAAATAATAACTATGCCCCTTATAATTTTTAATTTTTCCCCTCAAATTTCTCATTACAAGGGTCAGCAATAAATGTGCATACAGATTGTAAAGAGCTTAGTCCGGCCCTGTCTAAAAATCTGATAACAGTTGGTATAAAACGACATCGTTCGTTTATTTTTCCTCAAATGTACTTTTGCTTCTTTCTTGTAATAAAGTAATGTGAATAAAAATAAATTAAATACTTTCAAAGGCACTGTCTCAGAATTTAAGTATTAATTCACATAAAAAATGGAGATTTCATCGCTGTACAGACATTACATGTATGAGAGAGCAGGCAGGTGTTAACTTTACAAATATTTACTAGCAATTTGTTTCTATAAATGAAAAGTGCACAATTCGAAATGTATTTGTGGACCAATTTCATAGTTGTTGGTTGTGTATGTGTGTAAATATATATCATCCTTTATTTTAGATCCACGTACAATTCAATGGGGATTGACAAGTCCACTATTTACAGTATTTACAGTGTCTCTTTATTTATATATCGTATTAAAGGCAGCACCAGATTTTATGAAAAACAGAAAAGCATTCGACTTAAAAAGAGTTATACAAGTTTATAATATATTCCAAGTAATATACTGCTGTACTATTATATATCAAGTAAGTTTTGTACAATAATATTGTCCACTGTAAGACCAGAGTATCTGCATAAACTAATATTTTATTAAATTACTTAATTTCTAAAATTTCTCTTTGTATTATGTCCTATGCATGAAAATGAACATACTTTTAATATTATCTATATATTTGTCAGCGATTTTACTAAATTTATTTGTATTCACAAATATGGATATTTTAAGATATGTGTGAAATATGTATTACATAGTTTCAGAAAATGACTTTATAGATCTCTTATTCGGATTTTCCAAAAACACTACAGTTTACAGTATCTAATGAAAAATAAAAATGTCGCTATGGATGAACAATAATATCATCTGATACTGACATCTTAGCTCAAATAATAATTTTAAATGCATGTGTTTATTTTTACTTTTGAATATATCTGCATAAGTGGTATTTAATTTGTTTTTAATTAAATTATATTCAGACGATCATATATGGATGGCCAACGGGCGACTCTTTTTTTGGATGTCACCTGGTTGATTATTCGAACAATCCCATGGCCGTTGGCCTCGCTAAAGCAGTGTGGGGGTGTCTGGTGATAAAAATAGTAGAACTAATTGAAACTGTCTTCTTCATACTTCGAAAGAAAAACAATCAAGTATCTACTCTACATCTGTATCATCACGTTTCCACATATATAGTTGCGTGGATGGGAGTAAGATATATACCAGGTAAGTAATCTATTTAACAGTCACTTCTCAGTGTGTACAATAACTGACCTGTTTTATTCAGGTGGAATGGTTATAGTTCCAATAATACTCAATTGTTTTATTCATGTACTTATGTACACATACTATTTCCTCGCTACACTTGGACCTAGTTGGCAGAAAACTTTAGCAAAATGGAAACCAAAACTGACCATGTTACAAATGGTAAACATATCCTTAATTAATGATTGAATGAAAATTTCGTCAAATATTATTTTCTCTTTTAGATTCAATTCTGCATACTCATTTTTCACGCATCGTCGGCTCTCCGAGAAGATTGTACATTTCCCAAAACAGCGGCTGTTTTGTTTTTACCCAATATAGTACTAGTATTTTACATGTTTTACGATTTTTACCAGAAAGCCTACTGTACAAGCAACGTTCAAAAAGTAAATTAATACAAATATTAAATTCACTTTTTATACAATAATTATATAATACACAATAATCATACATAATAATTTTTATTATATAAAATTTTATAGATATATTAAAGTATCACAAAAAATTAAATCAACGTGAATATAATGGAATGCACACATTAGTACATATATAATTTGATTTGTTTATAAAATTTTCAAGCAAAAAAATTAATGATCGATAATGCAAACTACCTGTTGACTGTGGATGCGAGGTGTACGACGTGTGCTTCCATCTGGTAATCTACTTCAAATTATACATCATCTTTACTTTATTATAGTTAATCTTGTATAAACAAATAATTAAAATGTATAGTATCAGTAATTAAAGACCACATAAGCTACTGCCGTAATTGTTCCAGAAAATTATATAGATATTTAACCTTCAAAGGAATATAATAAACACTTTATCTCAGGTAATTTGAAGATTATCAGATAAGTAGTTATACAAATATTAAGTTGTAGATATGTATATTATTAGTAATGTAACATGCCGATGATAAACTATGACATGAAACATACATTTGAAAAACAGTTACTTACAGTATAATATGACAATATCCCTGCATTTTCGTCTAGAACAAACCACCTATATTGCCATCCTTTCATCACATTTGTCCATTTACTTAAAAAACCTTCCATTACTGCCATTTTTACGCAAACACCTCACTCTTCGCTTGTCATTACTGACATGAACCAATGAACCAACATGAAACTGCTTATGACTGCAGTATCACAATGCGCAATGTAACCAATCCATAGAACTAAAAGTTACTAGACGTGTGTTACGTTGGTTGCTTGTTATGCAGGCTCAATCAATCTTCATGAAATTTGAATTTTATTCTCTAGCAACGAAAAATGGCTATTATTACCAAAATTACCATTGCGATCGCTGTATTGTTTCTGACTATATGTGGAATATAGTTTCGGGTATAATATAACTTTAAAATATATGAATATTTAAAAAAAAAACTGCTATAATCTTGAACCATTTGTGATTAAAGACCTGTTATACACATAATTTTTTATGAGATATAAATCGAACAGAGCACAAAAATGTAATTAATTGTTAAAAGATTTATCTATTACTTTCATAATTTATCTAATTTACTTAAATTTCTTATAAATAAATGAAACATCATTAATAATTATAATTGCTTTATTACAAAAATAAGAAAGAATATAATATTTTCATACTTAATCTATCTATACAAAATTTGTAATTACTTCTTATAATTACATGTGTAATTATATTTTTTGTAAAAAATAAATTAATATTTCTAGCAAAAATAGCTATTCATGTTCTATTGCATATAAATTTTACAATATACAGGTAACACTATTTGGATTAAGCGAAAAGAACCATTTACCAGAGAATAAAATTCTGAAATGTAGTACTAGTTCTGCATTCGGTATGAAAATTTTAAATCTATCACATAAATAAAAACATATGAATTATATTACAGTGCAATAAATTCGATCCCCAAATATTGGCGACGTTCATTTTGTTAAAAATAATGTAGCTGTACAATACTAACGATGGCCGTATTTATCCTGTCTTGCTATAACCAGAATTTACTAAAATTATATTTTCCGAATTACTAGCAGACATCGACAAATCGTCATCTTTTGAAATGTCAACAAATTGTTCTACAATATTTGATGGAGAATCATCCAGATCAGATGAAATTCTAGTCTCAATTATTTCAGAAGCATCCGGTAATACTTCAATGTCATCCTCATTCACATTACTCTCTGCGGCTTCAACAAATGCAGAAGATAACTCGCCACTTAGTTTGCTAACAGTTTTCGTTGGAACGTCATACATAAATATTTCCTTATCATCTTTGTTTCCATTAGAAGATCTGAAACAATTACGCATACATTAGTTTCCTAGGTAACAAGCAAGTTACGTGTAACTTACCCAGTAACCAAGAGGACCACTGACTGTTTATCACTCACGGTTTGGTTTTCTCTCTCCAACCATTTCTTATAATTTTCTGCTGTCGGCTCTTTAATCAGTTGTTTTAATGCTTCACCTGCGAGAAATCGTACATCTTTTATGGCGCCCTCAATATCTCTTGTATTTCTTTCACTGTGGTGTGGCTGGAATTCGTAATCAACGGGTGCTAATACTACTACGCTAGTAATATTTCTTCCTTTTAATTCGGGTACGTCAGGTATAGGAAATTGTGCTCCGCTAACTTTCAAAGGAAGATACCTGTTATATTTGTTATCATTCAGAACTACCGGATCAACATGGGTGGCGTCATCACGAACATAAGATTCTTGAACCGCTTGACCTTGTTTTGTATCCGAATCATAATGCACCACTTTCATGTCGACCTTGGACTGCGCTTGAGGAGCAATGCGCACTTCATCAATCTCCGAACCTTCCGCTTCCAGTTCTTGATCAAAATTTTCTTTATTATCGTTGTATTCTACTGCATCGCCATCGGGTTTAACAACAGAAATTTTACGTTCACTGGCTGATATTTGTTGTGCACCGCCGGCACCATAAAAATTAGCTAATTGATCAGGTGGTAAAGCGTCAATTGGAATGTCGCCGACTTTGTCATAATCAAGCACAGAAATATCAGCATTACTCAAAATACCGGAAGATAATAACTGTTCTCTTAAATCATCTGGAACTTCATCAGGCAAGACTATATTTGGCGGCAATTTATTATCTTTCTTCTTTTCTTCACCAGTTGTCTTTTCGACAGGTTTACTTGTAGAAGTGGTTGGAGTAGAAGTTGTAGACTGATAGCCAATTTTAGGTGTCGAAGATGGGAAACTGGGTGAAGTTTGATAAATAGAAGGATTATTCTGTTGCGTTGGATACACTGGCTGAGGAGATTTTTGTTGATTTTGAAGGAAATAATTTTGGGATAAATGCTGTTGTTGTGGTGTTGGGAGGTTTTGAGAGTAAAAGTTTTCCTGTTTTTGACCTTGAGTTTGCTGTGACTGTTTATTTTGTAAATGACTTAACTGGGCGAAATTTTGACTTGGAAATTGAAACTGTTGTTGAATTTGTTGTTGATATTCCTCAGGAGAAAGATGTTTTGGTTGTTGCTGCTGGGCTTGTTTTATTTGTTGCTGCAACTGTTGTTGCAACTGTTGCTGCTGTTGTTGTAATTGTAATGATTGCGACTGTATTTGTTGATGATTTTGTAAATTGTGGTGATTAAAATTACTATTTTGTTCTGGTGTATTTCCTTTAGGCAACTGTTCATTAGTCAGTGGTTTATTCTGAACTAATGGCAAAGATGAAGGATTGTTCTTATCTTTTACCTGTGTACCTTCTGCTGGAACTGAAATATGTTGTTCATATCTAGGTACAGATTTTAAGAGTTCACCACCTGGCGGAATAATATGAGGTTGAATATTTTGAAGTTGTTGCTGTTGTTGGTTATTTTGTTGCTGAAAACTTTGATGATGCTGTTGCTGATGTATTGGTATTTGTTGTTGTTGTTGATGTTGATGTTGCTGCTGAATTTGCAATTGTTGCTGATGTTGTTGTTGTTGTTGCTGAATTTGCAATTGTTGTTGATGTTGTTGTTGTTGTTGCTGATGTTGTTGTTGTTGCTGAATTTGCAATTGTTGCTGATGTTGCTGTTGACGCTGTTGTTGTTGACGTTGCTGTTGTTGTTGCTGCTGCAGTTGCTGCTGCTGCTGCTGTTGTTGCTGTAGCTGTTGCTGATGTTGAATTTGTAATTGTTTCTGTTGTTCATTTTGTTCATTGATCAATTTGTGGTTAAAAGGTTGTTGTTGTGGTCCTACATTTTGATTTAACGGTTGTTGAACAACTGGGAAATGTGTTTGGGGACGTTGATTTATAATTTGTGGAAATTGTGACCTTACTGATTGTGGGGGATTTAGGTGTTGTTGTTGGAACGAATGTGGTGTTCCTGAAAATTGATGATTGGATGGAAGTTGGTGATTTGGAGGGAACTGATGATTTACAGTAAACTGGTGATTTGAGGGAAATTGATGGTTGGCAGGAAATTGCTGATGATTTGAGGAAAACTGGTGGTTAGATGGAAATTGTTGCTGAGGAGGTTGATTAAATGGCGGTCTGTGTTGAGGTAATGGTTGAGGCAATGGTACTGCAGGTGGGCGTGGAGGAAACTGTTGACTCTGGAAAGGACGTTGCTGAGAATTTGGTGAGCGTTGTTGGTGATTTTGTGGTCCTTGTGGTGGTCTTATAGACTGTTGTTGTATGGATCTGTACTGATTATTCTGAAAGTGTTGTTGATGATTTGGTGGTGGAGTACGCTGAGGAAATTGTTGATTAAAGTTTGTTGGCGCATTGAAGTTAGGAGGGAATGGTTTTCTCTCTGGAGATGTTGGTTGTGGGAATTGTTGATGCTGAGGAAAAATAACTGCGGGCTGTGGAGCTGATTCTTCATGACCCTCAATTGATTTTTCATGTTTCTTATGTTCAGAGCCAAAAGTAACATGAATTCCACTTGTTCCAATGTAAGTCTCGGAATCGGGTCTGATAATTGTTCTTAAAGTGGTACTTGGTGGTGGCGGTAAAGTGACATATTCTTGTGTCTGTGGCTGATCTGCTTGTGGTTCTTCATGATCTTCTGGTTTCACAGGAGTAAGGGCTGGAATGGGTTTATCATAAATAACACTGTTCTTGCCTTGGCCATTGGGATTCTTCTTATATTTGACGTAAAATACTTGAACAGGTTCTCTTTTCTTTGGCGGTGCAGTTGGAACAGGTACTGGTGGAAGGGTGACATTAGATTCTTTGATAATGATTTCAATAATAGGCTCTGGTTCTTTCTGGTAATAAATTGGTTCATGATGATGATGAGGTGGAGGATGTTGGCCTTGTACGTTTTGAACATACACGTGTTCAGAGAGATGATTATTGTCAGTTAATAAATCTTCCGGTTTTGACAAATCATTGTGTCCCTCGCCACTTAAAGCAAGTTTGTTTGTATCATATAATGGATCTCTCTGTGAATATTGGACCAATGGTTCCATTTGTACTGCATATGGTGGCGGCGGAACTGAATGAGGTCGGCCCCGTTTCAATGTTGGGATGTAGGGTCTTGGATTCGGAAAGAAAGTTGGATATCTGGAGGGTAATTGATATGTTGGTGGACCGCTAGATATTCTTCTTTCCAATCGGAAATTTGAACCAATCGGATAATTGTGAGATATCGTATATTCTAAATTACGTTTCCCCCGTACATCTTCTTTCACTTTTGATTTAGGCCGATGTTCATCCGAAGCTATAGACAATGCTATAACGAGACATAGCAATACCTGTAACAAATTTACATAACAGTAAATATAAAAATTATCTACGGATATTCAATGAAATAAAGCAATTACAGTTACTTATTTTCCTGAAGAATATAATATATAGCTAGTCTATGTAAGGCAAATGTGAAATTTCCTCCAATAAGGCTGATGAAGCTAGTTTTTTTTTGTTAAACTAGTTTCTGGAATGTTGCAACTGCAGCAAAACATTCTGTAGATATCGCCTAGCTCCGTGTTAGTTTACCAAATGCATATTTATCCGTTTCATTAAAATTTATTATGCATCATAATAATTACATCAGATAAATAGGTAACCAGTGTGTAATAAATAAAACGACATATTCTTATGTATAAAATCCTATCAAATACAACAGCTAATGAATATGTTCACGTACATATACAATTTCTACTTTCATTCTATTTATTTAGAGAATAATTGTTTACATTATAAGAAAGTTATACGTAAATATTCATAGGTAGTAAAAAAATTTTACTAAACAACACCTATCATATACGGAGATAAGAATTTAAAAATAAAACTCAACAGAAAGTGTTTCTAAAAATTCCGTTAATGAAATTCATTAACACAAATTTTATTCATTAGTATTTCACCATACACAGAGTAAAAAATATTCTTGTAACGATAATAAAGGATCCATACATTAAGTTAATACATTTTGGTAACAAATTTATTTTATAATACAAACGCATGTATGTATGTATGTATTCTTCGTTCACGTAGTGCTAGACAACCAATAGCTATCCATACCTTATAGGTGTTCAATTACTAGCGTATCCTAGTAACCTTGTTTCATATGTCAATACTATATAATCCTGTTTGTGCTTTATAACACATCACCATTTATATATGTAGTCTGTAACGGCAACGTAGACAACTTGATGCGACAAGAAAACGTATCATTTTAGTTATGAAATAATAATCAAATCGATTCCGTCTAGAGCATATGTTAGTTTACATTACATTACATACAGATGAGTATTTCGTAACATGTTGTATGAAATACCAGTATATAAATAACATTTTAGAAAACATTATCATTTCAAATACAGTAATGTGCTTGCAATTCACACTGAATAATTGTAAAATGACAATAAGACTGTGCAGACAACATTCAGAGCATTAAACTTGTAATTATGTACTATTAACTTTTACACTGAAAGTTATATAGAATCTTCAACGATTTTGCTGCAGTACAAGAAATGCATAACCATTCTAGTCATAAGATCTTGTAGATAAATTAACGTAAATAATGTTTTTTCCTTAGAATATTTTCTTTTGAAACAGTTACAATATCTGAATTAAACTCACTAAGTTCCATATTTCATGTATATAATTATATATTACAAAAATGACCTTCTACTAAAATAAGGCTACTTCAGATTAAGAATTTCGAAAATTTATATCGGTTATTAGTAAAAAAATGAGAATGTAAAGTTACATTTGGCAATATGGCATAATACAACGTTGTAATTTAATAACTTGTCGCAAACATTTCAATTCAAATGAAACAATATTACTCATTCTTGTAGTATTAATGACAAAAATAAATTAAATAAAATGTTTACAAAATACGACTAGTTGTGTACAATGAAAGTTAGAATTAATTAATATTAATTGTTAGTTAGAAAATAATTTCGCTGCTGATAATATTCATACAAACAGTTGTATTAATATTGTGTATTGTCTACATAATCAAATGTATATTACCTTTGTAAACAAAAAGTAATTAATAATTCAATTATGGCATCCTAATGCTATATTCAAAGTAAGAAAAAGACCAATAAGTTATTTAAATGTTACAATAATGAGTAAACTGTACGTTTGTTAAGTGAATCCATGAAAATTTAAACGAACAAAATCATTATCGTTTACTTTTATGAAGACGAAAGTAGGATGAGTACAAAAAGAAACCGGGCCATTATGGGTGTGTGTGTGTGTGTGGGTAAGATTTCGGCGTTACTTATATGTTCTTTAGCCGTATGTATGCGTGTACATATATGTATATACTTGTATGTATATATGAATATATATACATGTAGGCATTCGATCTTACATTGCTCAGGTGTATTGAATCATTGTTAAGCTTAACTTTCATTTACACTGTATTATTATATGTCCACAGAAAGAAATTAGGTGAAACTTAAATGATCACATTTAAGGATTTACTATTCATTTTAATAAGCAGATTCAACACATTAATCAACACCCATTTCAGGATGTAAAGACAACTGACTATTGTTTTCAGGAACATAATTACTCTCCAAAAGAAAAACACTAAACGACGCCGCATGAAAGTTTCTATCAAATTTTCGGTAGCTAACTTTTTTATAGGTACTAATTTATTTTTGTTGTAACATTTTAATTAATTTTGTTGAAACAAATTAGCATACATGTATGGCTTTAATATTTTAATTCAACATGTTTACATGTATTAAGTGTGATTAAAAATTTTACTTCATAATGTAATGTTAATTTTAATTATCGTGCAACATAAATTAATAATTAATTTTTAATTATGTTTCATGTGAGTTTTCGAGCAACATTTTTAGACTTTACACTTGTATGAAATGCTACTATTTTATATAAATTTTACTGGTTTTGTGCGTGTGTACAATTATATTGTACATACAGTAAAATATCTTGTAACCATATACTAGAAATTCTTAGAACACTTACTGAAATTTGTAATTTCATTTTCACTTATGTATGTATGTGTAGTATATTGTATTCACGTATTTATAGTAACTGTACACTGTAACAACCGAGTAACGATGAAACACGCGTGGTGTAAAGTTAACACTGCATCATTGTCACACTGTTTAGCAGCACAACAATCCACTTCTTGTAGGATACTGATGTCTTCTGCGATTGTGATGGTTCGTTTGAGTAGTGAAGAAGTCACTCGAGACAGAGAAGGGAGATTTTTTTCTCTTGTGGTGGGACAGTGTGGGAAGAAAGAGGCTCTCGGTAGAAAGTTGTTCAACTACGGGTCTCGCCATCAACGTGTATAGCAAGGGTCCGTCAGATGCAAGAATTGATACAGGCCCGCCACCGACCAACCGACTCTCTACAGGGACGGACCAATGTCGTATTCACACATTCCAATACATTTCGTAACCATTGTATTAAAAACATATTTTTATGTAGTTTATTGAAATTGATATAATTGCATGTACTTAAGGAGAATTATATATGTGTTTTATAATTTACATTTAATAGTTGTTCCTATAGCAGAAATCAGTATTATGCTAATGATAGATTATATAAAATAGTTTTTTTATTTCTATAAAAAAAGAGAAGCGGAAAAGGAAATTTCCAGAAGCCGGTACTGAATGGTAAATGAACCACAATTTAGTATCATCCTCTTACCTGCAGGCATCGGCTAACACTGTTTAGAGTTTAGTGAATGTCTGGTAGAGAATTTTGTTGGAACATTACTGAAATATAATTGACTTTATGATCACGACACCGGGAACCGCAATCATACTTTTAGAAACTTTATAATTATTTTTGTCATATTTCTTATCAGTATAAAATATGGCACACAAAATGCTATATACGGAAATATGTAACAATTTTTAATAATTGCTTATTGTGTAAGATTTATTTATAGAAATTCTAGTATTCTGATTCAATTCAATAAATGCAATGCCTATATATTTAAACATTTCAGATCACATACTATTTTAAGTATAACATACATGAATAATAATGTATAATTTTGATATTATGCGAATTTAACGCCTACTAATATTGTGAACAATCGGTTTCCGGTATCTGGTTGTAATAAAAACAACTTGTTATGTGTAACCGGCTGGATGACACCACTATCCATAACCAAATTTTTGTGTGTAGGGAGCTTGTAATACTAGTTCGTACGTTTTTTCTAATTTTGTCTGGTAAGGTTAGATTTATAGACAAATTTGTTTGCAATTCCAGTATTTCTATTTAATCCGTAGCTTTAGGCTATACGTTAACCGGAATCATAGATGATGTGCACCAATATTCGTTGGATAACAAGGTGAAATTAAAATGATTTTGCCAGCACAGTGACACCTGTACAGGTTGCGGCAGGCAACGTGTGCTATGTGCATCAGTCACCAGGATGTTAGGTGTTTATATGAGCCACTGACCTCGATGCAGACGCGAGACCAACGCTTCGCGAGCTGATGTTGCGATTAAGGCAAAGTTCTACTATATTATGGCGACTTAGCTGATCTTGATATGGTTGCTTACACATATGTGATGTAAGTGTGCAGGTTACTGGACTCTTCAGGTGATTAAAAACATCTAGAGAGCTGTGGGAATCTACAGTTAAATGTCATCGTACAGGAGGAACATATTACACATGTATCACTTTATTAGATCACTTCACATTTTGACATTTTCAACATCACAGCCAAAATATTTAGGTAGTTATAAATATATTTTGAAAATCATGATATTAATTAGATATACTAGTAAATATTTCAATGTTAAATTCAAGAGTTGAATAATTCGAAAGTAAAGGGAATTTAATTTGTGACTTACGAACAACGACTGATGACATTTCCAATTTGACTTGTTACTCAACATCGGTTCAATTCAAGCGTTAGATATCAAAGTGGAAAGGTATGTACGAGGTGAGCGTACATGCAATTTGTACATACATACTTTGATGTCATTCTATATTCATAAATACATCTCAAACTCTGTACTACAGTGTATCAATATAAAAGATATACACAAGAAATTAAGAAATAATTATTTGACTTTACTACTAATTATCTATTTAGTAATATTTAGATGAGAAAATTTAATTCATTTAAATATGGATATGTCTCAATATGCAATGAAATAATAATTAAAAAAATGTTTTGCATAATAAAATAACAATTATGAACACGCATTCATGTTACATTTCGTGAGAAAAAATAATAATTCCTATTAGTGAATCAGATTTCTCGTGTATTTTTTTGAAATATATTAATAAATCATTAGATTTATAAATATTTGAATACTTAAGAGTAATTTAGATTCTGTGAATCGAAGTTGTAACACGTTATTCGTTTGAAAAGAGAGAATAATTAATGACAATGTGTTGTAAACAATACATGTGAATCTAAATGGAATTGGGTCGGTGTACAGATGAGAGCATTGTGGTATGTAATATCCTTACTTGGTAATTTACATATTAATACGGTCTTTCGTTTTCATTTAATAAGTGCATGATACTAGCCCGGAGGAAATTACCTAAGGCAAATATAATAATATTTATCCACATAATTATAAACAATAAAATGATCACCAAATTATAATAAACAAAATAAGTTGCTAAATACGTCTGGCTTTAAAAGAACTTTGTGTTTTGCTTGAGGAATACAATTTAGAATTAATTTAATACTGATTGTATTTAGAAATTACTCTAAATTCTAAATTCTTGTAGCATGATGTCAAGTACACTGCGGTTATTTCATTGAAATGCATAGTCTGTTCTGATTCGTCACAATTTGTTCACACACGAAACATACGGAATTTTAAAATATAAACAACTAGAAAAACTAGATTCTAACTAGGGCATCGATGCTATAAAAGAAGATTTAAATAATTAATTGATGAGCTATAGCGGTCAATTATTGATAAATACATGTTGTGACACAGGTACGTTCTCACAATTATTTATTTATGAAATAGAAACATAGTTCATAGTTACAGTTCTAAAGGAAATTAACAAAGTACAAACTTACATCTTTCAAATGAAATATTCAAAAAGACAAGCACATGTTGTTCGTTGGGACCTGCGTCATACATCTAAGACTGATTATTTTAATATTGAATCATATTTCAGTAATTTCTTCTATTATAATTTTCAGGATTAGTTTAAATATACAATACGTCAGAGTATGTACAGAAATTTTAAAAAATTACAATTTATATAAAATAGTAGAAAATTAAGATAAAAATGAAATCACTTTCCAACGTATACTAATTAAGTTATACTATCTGTATTCGCAAATAATTACATTTCAATAAATAATCATCATTAATAAGATAACTGTGCAGTTATAATTAATTGCAAATAATCCGTAGATATAAGTACATTAAATTATAAAAATCTTTGCAATCTGCGGAGAGTATACATGTAATTATTAGCTTCGTACTCATCGTTCATTTATTATCGCACCGTGGTATAACTACTGCAATCAGTGACGGCCTCAATATTCAACAAAACGTTCACTTTCTATCAGTTCATCCTAGCCTGGCGAAACGATGTGTGTGACCGCTTCTTCAATTACTATTGGCCATCTTCGATCTCTTTCTAATGCTCTCATCGTCCAGTTAATCTGTTACAAGGATTTATTTACAAAAACAGCGAAGATCTGTCACTTTGCAACAGTTTAAATGCAACTGAGGTCAACTTCCAGAACAATTATATTCAGCACGATATAAAACAGATTTTACTATTCGATAATTGGTTCAAGGATTTATGTAATGATTACTCATTTTTGAGTAAATAGTAAATATCAGGAGCATACCGTACGTATATGCAGAATACGTTATGAGAATTTTAATGTTAAAAGGTTACAGCGAAATACCGAATATGAACCCGGAAACTACCAAACAATATC
Source organism: Calosoma granatense (assembly GCA_022063505.1). Classification (NCBI taxonomy): domain Eukaryota; kingdom Metazoa; phylum Arthropoda; class Insecta; order Coleoptera; family Carabidae; genus Calosoma; species Calosoma granatense. The sequence continues at coordinate 3,275,161 of JAGJTL010000039.1, forward strand.
TGTCACTCAACCGATTTTGAAGCATTTTGTCAAACCAATGCACAAGTATTTCATACAGGTTCTGTTATTTTTCGTGTTAATATTTTTTTATAATAATTTAATAACATTATTTAATATACTCTTTAGTGTTGCTTAATTTGGCAAACATTATGATTAGTTTTCTAAAAAATTAACTCTTCAAACAATAAAATTGTCTGATTCTGCTAAAATTGAACGTTTTCAACTTTCACTATTCGTAATGGCAAAATAACTACATATTAGTTATCTATGAAGATTCATTTATGTTTCCTAAAATTTGGAAAGTTTAATTTTTCTCATTGCTGGGAAAAAGATGCTGCAATGATATCCTATGGTGAACATATGATGAAGTATATTTTATATATAATTTAATACAACATTTAAAATAACAGTAATTATTCCTGCCATGATGTAATACATCCTCTGTTTCGAATTACATATTTTATAAATATGATGAGAAGAATCCTTATTTCCCAGTTACATCAGTGAGAAAATATAAATATAATAATATTTTAACTGCTTTTCTATCGAAGCATATTAAACAGGAGATTTCCGTAATAAACGATAATTTTGCTTTATTTTATAGAAAGAGAAATGTAGTCAATTAAATATCTATTTGATTTGAAATTCGATTTAACAACCGTAAATAAGAAAACTGTAATTGATAAGTCTTTTTACATTTTAAATGTAACAACTATTAGTTAAACACTGAAAAAATTTGGTGTAATTATAAAATCCGTATACAGACAAGTTGAATAGAAGAAAGTTTTTGAATATAATGAGCTCATAATTCAAATTAAACAGCAATTAGTCATAAACGGTAGTGCGTAAATTAGTATACGCACACAATTGACATTTAGTACCGGATATGTTACCAAATAGAGATGAAATATACGTACACCTATTTACAGCTCACAATATCGTGAGAGTATGCAAGAGCGAAAATGATCTTCGACTAATTTGCGTTGGTTACTGGGCCATAGAAATATACAATGCATTGAGAAGCTTTTAAAAATATTGCAAACACATATTTTACACTATTATACATTACAGATTTCACAGCTGTATTTCATTCACACATTGTTTATTCCCACTACAAATTTGTATATTTCTGAATAATAAAATAATGTATTCGTATTGAATTCCTTTGTAATGAGTATGAAAGTAAATGAATTATTTATACTAGGAAACATAAGTATTAATTGATTCTCCACTTTTTGTTTTAAATATTGAAATTCCACAATAAACAGCAATGAATAAATTTCGAAAACAGGTGAGCGAACTTGTAAAGTGGTTATCAAACTTTCTTTCTGACGATGCAGAAAAATGAAATTTTAAGCAGTCATTTATTTTTTACATTGAGTAGACTACATGTGCAGCTCTTGAATTCTTTGAATACATCTTATTTGACATCATATACTTTTCCTTCATTAATTTCAATATTTTTTGCAACATTTCCGCGGTCAAAGAAAGGCACAATCCAGTTCTAGGGTGCTGGTGATAGTAAAAGAAACTACTATCACTTATTAATTGTTTGATATAAGATTATCAGTCTCGGTTTAGTTCAAAAGAATTAAATTTCGTCGCTCACTTTCGATTTCGCTTTCACCGTCTGCGTCAAATGTAAAAGGGGTAACAGAACCAGTGCCAACTCTAAACAAACGTTCAATGATAACGTAATAGTTATAAATGCTCTATGTTTGCATATTGTTATAGCTTGCAGTGTAATTACTGCCAAATATGATTGACCGATAAGTTTCACCGTAATACATGACATGCATAGAATACTAGACATTATACAAATAGATAACACTCTATTCAAACAACATACAACATCAATTACTACTTAAACAATAAACCAATCTGTTTTACTATTTCCACATTGGAAATCTGAGTTTCATTTGAAAATTATTTGAATATAGGAGATTTTTATATTTTATTATTAATTACATTTCCCTGTTTGCTAGTATTTTATATACATATCGTAGATGCAATACATTCACCATGTTGGACATGTTGAAGATGAACTCTAATGTTTACAAACATATTATGATCATTAGTTTTAGATTATCAGATACACACGTGATGTTATGATTATATAACACTGCAAAAAATATGGGAAGATTACAGTTAAAGTGAGTGTTGCAAATATAAATAATTCACATGAGTTTGTGGTTGATTTAAAAACTTTAGTTGTATTCAGGAAATAAAATTGCAATACACACTCATGAAGACCCACACAACAATTACATTTAATTTCGTCATGCAGTGTGGCTTAAATTGTTTTAATTCATTTCAAAACAATGATATTAGTCATTTTCTTCGCGACCGGCTTTAAATAATAACTATACATGTTTACTCAACAATAAAGGAATTGTAGCAATATACTAAGAAACATGAAAGAACGCGATTCGGTGTAATTTATGCTCACGATTCGACATTGTTTTCATACATGTGCCGACATTGTTTTGCGCATATTTAACATGGGAACATTGTATAATCTTGAGCAATTACACATGTTCACTATATACAGACCGTACCACCCTCCGTGTTCCTAGTTACTTTCTTATTTATTCAGTTCTAAACGTGCTCAGTACAGCGCAACGTTTCCAGGTGCAAAAGGTCATCAACAGCGGCGTTCCTCCACGATTTATTTATCACACAAAATTTATACATGCCCTATTAAGTAATAAAACAAGTTTCCCTGCAAGAAATCCTGAAATATGTGCGATTTATATTGAAGCGAAATTAGAATATTCCATTAGTGATATCAAATCTACTTATTTAACATTTATCCAATGCGAAATTTAGTATAACGATATAAAAAAAATGTGTCTTAGAATATAGTATGTTTCACTGACCTTTGTTCCAGTTATTGTAATATTTTAGTTTTGTTAATGTTTTTTTAATGACGTTTTAAGACAAAAAAGTAGTATAATTGCATAATATATTAGCATTTGCTCCAAATGAGTAATATGAATTCTAAGAAATTAAACTAATGGTTTAATCTATACGAGACAGACAATAAACTGATATTAGAAAAAAATATTTATACATATTACACTAAAACAATATTTTCATTTATTAAACAAAAAAAGATTAAACAATATTTTTAAAAATGTTATGAAATTTTTAAATTTTACTGGACAGACGTTCAAGCGGGCATGCTATTAATTATATTCTCTAAATTGTGAAAATCTTATACTCTTGCTCATATAGATTTTTCAAAGACATTACGAAATAATAGTTGTTTCGTTACGCCACTTTAGACCTATCGGCGCCATCAGAGTGAAATGTGGAACAAAATTACTGAATAAATATTCACAGTACTGCAGTAAAAACCTAACAGTAAAGTGAATGCTGTAATGTTCAAGTTAATGTTAGATAGTGAAGCACAGCTGTGTCCATCACAAATATTAGTAGATCACACAAGCACCATGAAAGGGAAAGTTAAAACAAACTGTGCTTGAATTACCTCTGTAACACATTAGCACAAACCAACATTGTACAAATACTAGGTATGAGTGTATCATTTCATATTATTTACAACCAGTTGCAGATGACACGCTTATTTCTTCTCAAATATAAAGTTGATTTAGTACTATGTTTCAAAATCTAATTGGTATTGAGTAAACGATACAAGAGTTGCTTCATAACCCATGTACTTACTCTTCTCATATTCAATAATATATGAAAGTCTCAGGTTATTGCAACTTGAGACGTATATGTTAGATAATACAAAACAAAATTAGATGTTTTTCAAAAACTTGAGTCATTTTAAAAGTCGGAAATGATTAAAATATAAATTATATATGCTAATGAAAGTGATAATGATTTTTTTAATTGATATATTCTATTTGTGGGCTTGATAATTGGATCTAACTTTTACTTAATGTATGATTATCGATGCGTATCAAAATACTAATAAAATACATTCAATATCAGAGATTTAAATAGCAATAAATCCAGTTCCTGTTTCAACAATATTTTTATTTTCATTAATAGAATAAATAACATGATTATCCTCAATAATTTCTAGCATTATATGCCATCTTCAACAATTATAATAACGGAAACAGTTAAATACAAAAAAACAATAGAATATAACAATTTCAGTTTGTATTATTTTTATTTTTTCAAGTGTAAAAACATTAATGTACCTGCTATTACTTGTTGCTTTGTATCCATTATATCTAAAAACATCCACAGTTAAACATACACATTAAACATTAATGATGTATTGTAAGATCAATGAACTACCTACAGAAAAAAGAGATCATTCGTATAATTCTGTAATAATAATAATATTGAAAACAACGGTATCACACCGCTTGTATACGGCGGAAAATATTTCCAATAACACGAGTAAATTTTTTTTTTAATTATCACTTATTATATTACTAACGTATTCTGTAAAATCATAAAATACCAGTTAGTGGAACACCACATCTATTTCATGGAAAGTTAAGCATGAAAAGTTGCGATGCATTTCTAATGGCTTTTGTAATAATATAACCTTTGCAATCCACGGTTCAATATGTATTGAATTGTAGAGTGTATACTTCTATAAACCGATGCATACCTATAATTAGGAATTAAGTACGTACAGAGATGATATCTATAAAGCCAGTTATACGTATACTGAACATCGAATGTATTTCTTGTATACATTTGTATACGATCATAACAACATATAGAAATATGTTAATCCATTTTTCAATATAATATTTCAAGTGTTTTCTGCTAATTAACTTTGTAATAAATATCGTAATTAATAACTATAGCTTCCTCTTAACGATCTACACCGGAATCGTTATGATTACTATTT
>JAGJTL010000039.1:3280066-3290927 GCA_022063505.1 Calosoma granatense
TATATTCATTCATAATAAATTATCCACCATTGCATAACATAGACATGAATTTCAATTAAAATACGTCATTGTACAATCATTTGTTTGAATTAAGAATATTAATTAGAAACTTAAAGAGAATCACGACATACAATTTTATCGCTATATGCAGTCGAATAACCTACAGACGCTTGCAACTGAAGAACTTTCACTAATTTTATATAGCCGTGTATTGTTCTGGAAACGTCAGACACAATTATAATTTAAACACCACATCACAAAGACAAAACCTCCTTCATTTTTATTCTTCCTTATATGAGAAACAATGTAATTAATTCAAAATCAATAAGAATGAGTTTGATTTGAATTAGTTTACATTCAGAGTAGAATACTTTCAGTTTACTGAACGGTTATAGTCATAATAGACTGTAAAATGTTTTCACTGCACGTTTTTATGAGAAAATTCACACGAATTAGATAAAATTTTGTTCTAATGAGTGTAAAACAATAGAGATTGATCACTACCATGCTGAAATGCTAATCTGTAGCTCAATGTCTGATGATGTTTCACATTGAACACCGTTTCGCAATCTATTGTTCCTCTTGAACTTCTTCTGAATTGGTAATCTAATTATTCTATTCAATTCAAATTCAAGCGAATCGAATTAATTGGCTCTTATGAAAAGACGAATTTTTAGTTCTAACGCGACATATGTATTATTTAACATACTTAAAAATACTCTGATATCATTAAGGTATAATTGATTATGTGAATAAACGTTTAACATTCGTTAAACGTCCAATAGGAAGTAAGGAAATATTACTCGCCTCGAGACCATTTATCAAATCATACTTATAGCTCGGTTGACAAATAAAGAATTTAACATAAAAATAATTATTTAACTAAATAGTTAAACAGCTTTCCAACCACGTCATTCAATATAACTCTTGAATAATTCCGCATTTCCTGTAACAGCAAAGTAGGAGAAAATTACTTAAGCTGAAAATTAATGGGCGTCTTCGTAATATTACAAAAAAGAAGTAAACTTACTAGCACATATATATATTAAATAGATAAATAACAGCAGTAGCAGCAGCAGTAAGATAAGGAGTGCAAAGAAACAAGCAAAATAGTGAATGTCGGCTCGGATCAGTTAATAAATTCACTTCCGCAGTCTGCCGTCTGACCAAACCTGTCAATTGATCATGTATATAATTGGTTATGCGCACGGGACAAAATAAACAACTGCAAAATGGCAGCCACAGTTTCTCGTGCCATAATTATAGGAAATAAATGCCAATATAATAGTTGTAGATCAAACATTTGCAGTTAGGAGAGTCCTGCAGCCATAGATAACAACCAGAGATATGAACCATTGTTGTTAAATTATTCGCCAACAGTTTACAGTAGTCAATGTTACGGCAAGATTAACAACATGCGGAAGAAACTTGTAGGAAGTAAATAGTAAAACAACGACTTCGTGTAGAGTTTATGGAAAAAATTTCACATCGCACAGATAAATATCAGATCTTTCTCATTTAAATATTGACACATTTCAATATGTGTTTTGAAGTAAATAAAACCAGAATAGATATATGTATACGTATTCAAGTAATTATTGGGCGAGTTTGCTTTCAAGTCATTCAATAGAAATATAATTAAATTAACATCTATAGATTATTCTACAAGATTTAAAAAGATTTTCCATAATAAATATACATTATAACACGTATAATGTGCCGGGAAATGATTTATGTATAATTATTTAAAAATATGGATGTATCGATTTCTAGACAGTTAATATGTCACATGATGAAAGATGAAATATGGCAGGAAAATGATGTAAAAATATATAAATATCACTACTTAAAAAGCGGATCTGCAATCAATCTTTACTTCTGTATTGCGTACCATCCGCTAATTTATTCACATTTGGTAATTTTAAGAATTATTAATTAGAAGTTTACTGTTTAATGATAATTGCTTATTTTTCTCTTTTACACAATAATAATAAAGAAAAAATATGTCAGCAATAAATTGAAAAACACATGAAAATATAATTAAAAAAGACATAACGACACGTCTGTAATAATTAGCATATAAACAATTTGCAGAAACAAAGAATATAATTAATTATATATTATTGTATTTTATCGAATGTAGAAATAGCTCCGGCTTGAAAGAATTTTTGAGAGAAATGTTTAGAAGGCGGGATGATGAACTTATTTGACAGAGAAAGTGATGAGTACACAACACTCCAACCAAGGACGAGTGAAAGTCGCGATACTTTGTGTTGTATGGTATGGCAGAACATGGCCCCAGGAAAACCCAGTATCGGACTCCTAACTGGCACAAGCCGTACACGTATGTACACCTCGCTGAGACTACAGTGACTGTATCAAGTACAGATACAGTCACTATAACTAAAACCAACTGAATTATTAAATATGTTTCTTGCAAAACATAGACAAATCTCAGTACTCAATGTTCTAATGATAATTATAAAACGATTTTATACTTATAACAATGTAACATTTGAACTTAATAAGTGTCTTTATTCAATAACTAAGCAAATCCCGTGGGCACCATCATTTATAAAACGAAATCTGCCTCACAGCAACGAGTAAAAAACAAATGCAATTCTGCTTAAAGTGCATACACGTGCAGATCAATATTTAACCTCGATACCAAACACCTGTCATTTTCCGCTATAAAATACACGTGTAACGCAATATTATTTCAGTACAACGCTTCAGTAAATAAACCTACAAATTTACTCTAAATATATTTGACATTAAATGATATTAAATCATGATTTGCATGTACAAGTTTTAAAATAGAATTGTCTATTTTATCATCATTAATCTATAGAATTATGCATTTATGTATATGTTCTGAAATTAAAAAAGGAAATAAAATGTAAATGTCTGCCTTATAATTGTACGATTACTATCAATAAAGTCTACATTTGCATTAGTTCAGCTTGAGTGATTTCAGACACACTTAAGGAAAAGTGTGAAAATGTAAATGATTGGCGGTAGACTGAAGTTAATATAATAGTGATTTCAAAGTTGGATAATAAACAATCTGATCTACACATAGTTTTACATGTTCAACACAATTTGAATCAATATTTTTCTTTGTACTACTTCTTAGAATAGAGAAATGAAGGTCAAGATGAAAATATGATATACGCAAACATAGATTTAATAAAAGAAAGTTTTGATAAACAAATTATTAATATTGTACTAATAATTAATAAATAATCCACTGTTACAATATGAATATATCTGTAAATAAATGAATAAGTCTGTCTCATACATATTCTCTTTATATTCAATACTAATTAATGTTCCTTAATAAACTGTGGAACTGTAAATGTCAAGTTTATTAAACAACAAGAGCCTGTAAAATTGATGATCATTTAATAAACATGGTGCGACTTGTTACTACTCCGTCCGTAAATAATTAACTAAAATACATATTAATAAAGAATAAACTACGCTGTCATTCGTCTCGACTTTTGCAAAAACAACTCCTAGTAATTATTGGTACAAATTAATCAAATAGATAACCATCAAACAATTATAAAATAATCAACGGCAGATGTATTGTAATTAATTTTATTTATTAAGAACCAGTTGTAAGAAATAATGCAACAGTAATGAGGTCTGATGCATTTACATTGTTTGATAAAACGTACTTAAATCAACTGTAAACATGGCAAGCAAAAAAATTCAGATGCGTAGTGAAAGTACGCAGTGTGCACGTCTTCGCAAATATATTGCTTTACAGTTGTCAAGTACATACAGTTACATGCTACAACATAACGCAATACCAACGACGAATTCTTCACTCTGCAGTATACATGAATCAACAACACAACAGGAAATAACAGGTGTTATCTTACCTATTGTTCTATTCTTGCGGAACTACAAAGACAAACTTTGGAATTCACTGTTTAAATGTCACTGTTAAGAATGCATGGAATACATATTATTTTTGTATTATAAAAAATATCAAGTAAATACAAAGAAAAATGACATGAATTGAAACAGGCTACTTCTTATACTGATGTTTATAAAATCTATAATGGCCGTTATAAAATATTCTAAAAGACTTAATAGGCATTAAAAAGATTATTAAGTAAACGAATATGTAACTGCATGGATTTCTAGTTATTTTATTTCGCCTGAAATTATATAACATGCTTTACATCTCTGTCAAATAGGTTGCATGACTACAACGGATAAATATTGTTATTACTTTATAGAATATAAAATATTTATATATTTATTTATACTATTTCTAAATCAATCACTTAAAATATACAAAACTTACAGTTCTTTTCTCTCGTTTACACTACTGATGAGCGACTGACATGTTCAACTCACATAAAAAAGTGAGTTTTACGCGAAACTTCGACAATATAAAATTACAATATTAGAATACCACGTCCTTCTTGATAACAATGTACACTACTGCCCTTTTATTCGTGGACATATACATTACAAATGATTATTAATTTAAAAATATAAAAAGTGGAATAAAACTTTTAAACATTTATGGATTATGACAATGTGCTACATTTAAAACGCGTCGAAATGGATGTTCTTCTGAAACTTTAATATCATTATTCATTATCCGCATTAATGTATTTTTATATTCTTCTTCTTCCGCTTTTCCCTGAAGTATTTTATTTTCTAATTCCTCTTTTTCTCGTTCCTAAAACAAATTATACAGAAGAAAAAAAGTTTTAACAAATTAAATATATTTAAAATACCACCTTCAACAATTTCGAATATTCAATTTGTTTTTTCAAATCGTCTTCATATTGTTTTGTAGCCAACAATTGTCTGCGTGCATATTCAGCTCTCATTCTTTCGTTTTGATCGTATGCCATTTGAATTAATTGATTTTCTGCTTGTTTCATATTTAATTGTTCCTCTGCTTCTTGGCGACGATATTCTAGTTGTTCTTTTCTTTCTTTCATAACAGTCTATGGAATAAAATAGAAATAGGTTACCAAATTTCAACGTTATTAACAAAATTTGTTTATTTACTTCTTTCAAAGCTTGTCGTGCTTGTTCATATTTGCAACGTGCTGCATCTTGCTTCTTTTGGATTTCTGCAAGTTCCTGTTCCACTAATTCATTTAATCGTTTCTCTTCTTCACGTCGTTCTTGATCAAGACGAGCAATATAATCAAGGTACTGATTCATCTCTTGTTTCATTCGTTCTTTTTCATTGCTGAGTTTTTCCCTTTGTTCTTCTTCCCATACTAATCTTGCATTAGTCCTTGCATAAGATTCTTCTACCTGTGCTTTCTTTGCCAAATATTCTTGTTTCTCTTTAATTTGAAGCATGGTCTCCCGGTACAGCTGATCTCGCTTCCGACGTTTAGCATCCAAAGCAGCAATTTCTTCTCTAATAAGTTCCTCTTTCAAAGTATTCATTTTAATTGCATCTTCCCGGATTTCTCGTATTTTATCTTCTTTTTGTAATTCTTTCGCTTTGCATTGCATATCCCACACTGATTTATCATCAGCATTTCGTGTACGTAAATTAAAATTATCCTCTCTTTCCTTGTCCGCTTGTGCTTGTATCTCTTTCATTAAGATTCCATACCACATATGTTCCGTTTCTTTTTCTGTCTGTTTTCTACATTGATTATCACGCATTTGCATCAACTGTGTTTGTTTTGTTTCTATCAATCGACGATTTGCAACTATTGGTCTGAATTCTTCACATTTTTCGCTAGACAATGAAACAAAATGTATTATAAATAAATAGTCAGATAATGTAACTGATCTTACAGATATTGTTGAAGTTTCTTTTCTTTTACTACAGCAAGTCTTTCTGCTTCTCTACGGGCACGTAATTCCTGAGTTCTAATTTTCATTTTTAGTAAAATATCCTCCTGACCTCTTTGTGCATCTTCAATTACTTCTTTTATTTGTTCACGTTCTTCACACCACATTAAATCTGCTAATCTATATATAGTAAGTATGCAGTATAATTAAATACTATAAAATGTTTATACTTACTTTTTTCTTCGACCTTCAATGCTGTCTTCATATTCTTTCATTTTCTTGTTCACTCGTGAATTTAGTTCACGGTGAAATAACTGTTTCTCATATTTATTCATATTGTTGGAAAACTGCATTTTCTGTACTACAATTTAACGTACGCACTAATTTATTTATACACCCCGAAATATTTATATACAATATATTATAAGAATTTTAAAACAATATTCCCATAAATATGTGTAAATATAAAAGTGTCATATATGACAGAACATTCTAAGAATATTTCGAACGCAAGTTGTTTACGTTACCATAGCAACCAATTGGGTGTGTGTGTATTTAAAATTCGAATGAGTAATTTTATAGATACGCATGATTATCGATTAAACTAATCAGTTTAAAAAATCAAATCAATACATAGAACACGCATAAATAGGAGTATATTTAAAAATAGATAAAACATTCTATTTTTATACAATACAAAATAATTATGTATTTATTTGCGGCACTGATATTTTTGTTCTTCTCTAATAAGTCGACTAAATGGATGCATTTCGCTTACTTGAATTTTTCCTTCCATTGTCTGCGAAACTATATCATTATATAATTTATCTTCAGTTTTAGCTAATTCTAAAATGTCTTCTAACTCTTTCTTTAAACGATTCTGAAAAACACAACATTATTTTTAAATTGTCAAGTACGATTATATTACTGTTAAATAAATGTTTATTGTTTGAAATCAGTTGAAGCAGGTATTCATTATAAGTTTGTAATGTCTTACTTCACAAACTTTAGAGTATTCCATTTGTTTTCTCAACTCGTCACCGTATTTCAAAGCGGAAAGTTTGTTTTGTCTTTCTTGTTCTTTAGTTAATTGTTCATTAAGTTCCCTTGTTTTCCTACACCACTCTACTTCCAGTTTCTTCAATCTTTCTTGTTCATCTTTCTGTCTCCTTTTATATTCAATTTGTTCGGCACGTTCTTGTAACACTTTCTATAATTTGAATTAAAATATAATTATATAGGTAACGATATGTGGAACTCAATTATAATACCTCTAGTAAAGCTTTACGGGCCATTTCAAAATCACATTTTTCTTCATTTTGCTTCTTCTGAATTTCGTGCATTGATTTCTGTACAATTTCTTCCAGTTGTGCTTCTTCTGCAAGCTGCTGTTGTCGCAATTCTTCTAAATACTCTTGGTATAAAATCATGTCTTGTTTACCGCTAAACATTTTTTGTTTCATTTCCAATCTTTCCTTCTCCTGCTCCTGTTCCACTAACTTATGGAACGCATTTGCTATTGACAGTTCGTTATTGGCTTGTTCGTTCAACATTTTCTGCCTTTCCTTTATTTGCGATTTTATTGATCTACATATTTCATTTCTTTTTCTAAGCTTTGCTTCTTGTTCTGTAAAGTTATAGTTATAGTAATAACTCTACAAAAGTTAAAAAATAAATTAACATTATACCGGCTTTATTTTCAAGTGCTATTTCTTCTCCTAACTTGTCAAGCATTTTCTTTTCTTCATTTAAAACTTGCTTCTTTTTTTCAATTTGTTCTTCCTATATTACAAAAGCAAGTTATCAACATATTCTTAAAAACTGTTGAAATGTATTTACCTGTTCTTTCATATACGTGGACATCATACATTTCATTTCTTCTTGAATTTTTTTCTTTTCCAATGCCTCTTTTTCTTCACGTTGTATCTAGTGGAATTATATTTACTGTAATTCAAACTTAATATTGAAATATTATTTAACACATACTTGTTTCTTCATTTCTTTCATGGCGACTTCATGCCACATGTCTTCCAATTCACGTTCTTGTATCTTGCGTATTTCATTTTCTTGTATTTGTTGCAATTGTGCTTCTTTAGATTCTCGAAGTCGCTGTTTAATAAGTACTGGTCTAAATTCTGCACATCTATCCCTGTAATACATATCCTAGTTACATAAATCTGTTTAGTATGCGTCCAGGTAATATTTATACGTACAAATATTGTCGAAGTTTATTTTGCCTAGCGATTTCCAGACTCTCCGCAATTCTTTGTTCTTTTATAATCTTCAGCTTCTGTATTCGTTCTTCCATTATAAGTTCTTTAGCCCTCTGGGCAGTATCAACTACTTCTTTAACAAATAATCTTTCTTCTTCGTAAAATAATTTCCGAAGTCTGTAATTTTATAGTTAGTAAAATGTTCTCAAATATAAACAGGAGTTTCTATACTTTTCACGTCGAATCTCGATTTGTCTCTCGTACTCTGCCATTTTTTCGTTTACTCTATCATTTAAACTTCTAGTACCTTCCTTTTTTTCAAAATGTTTTAAATATTGAACAGCTATTTTATCATTACGTAGATTATTGATACATCCGAATTCCTTTTTATCTTCAAATTCTTTTTTTCTTTGTTTGTATTGCATCATTTTGTAATTATAACACGTACCAGGATCAGGAGCCATCTAAATACATGCAATGCAAAGAAAACCATTTTACTATTCTAATCCTTTTAGAGATATGTACTATGTATATTTATTTTAGACATAATTTATTTTTTACAAGTATGTGAACCTTACGTGAGCAACCACATTAATGCCAGTAACGTCAACTATTTTAGGAACCGGCCGTGGTTTAAGGTCTGGTTTGGCAGGAAGTTGCAAGCCACCAAACATCATAAAACTTTATTAAAAACTCAAATTGCAATAAAAAGATATATAGCAAAACCGCTACTTCATTTTATATAAATGACAGTCCGTATAAGTTTTTTTGTTAAACCAAAAATATGTATATATCACTATAGTTACATGTAGTTTTTATATTTTTAAGAAATCAATTCTATTTAAGAAGAAATTACCTTTTTCATTTATATTTTGTCGCATGACCTTAAAAAGCAGAAATAGACCATATATAAAAATACAATTCGATTTATACAAATACTCTACCGCTATATTTGTATAAACATCCTTCGCCTTAGTAAGGCTTCCCATCAGCCTTCAAAGTATCATCAATCATATAAAACCATTTATTTCTCCGATTACTTTTCGCTCTGATGCCTGTCATGCACTTAACCACGTTACGATCATTCATTTTTGAACTTCAGAAATATTGTGAAAGATCACTTGATGATTTCATTAAAAAAGTTTGTTTAATAAAATTACGACAAATGAACGATATATTCAATTTAATTTTCTCTTGTGGTTATATTTAGAGATTTGATTTTCTCATTACTTTCAGTTTCAAGTTCATTTTAAAATTTCACGGGCAATGTCAATTTCAAATAATAAAATGGCACAGCATGATATGACATGCTCAGCGGAAATTGTCATTTCGTGTATAATAAAACCATTACTTGCTTGAAATGAGCCGAATAAAATTGCGAATTTAAATCCACTATATTTTCAGATGGATATAAAATGAAATAAAGTAGGATCAATAAAAAAAATAATAGTCATTCTATTACAATAGAAAGTATATTATTCTACGTAATATTTTAAATGTATACAGGGTTTTCTATTTAATTTAATGGTTTTCTTTTCTACTTGTTAAATAATAATTGTCTTAATTCTGCTGGATTGAAATATGGTTCTTAATTCGAAATTAAAACTCATTCAGTTTTACATTCCACAAAAATAATATTTCATTCTTATGTTCAGTGTAGTCGCAGGGACATATGTAGGCATATGCCTGCAAAACCAAAGAAATAACCATGGCAACATGGTTATATACAAATACGCGGGGTCGATTCCCGTTTTAGGCCACACATTAGGTTCAAATTCTATAATAAACTGTAGACGCAATCCTGGTGTGAGCTGCCAACTCAATAAGGCAAATCAAATATGTAAAATGATTAATATTGTCTGCGTATCGGTTCAATAAATACGAAAAAATAGATGCCATTCTATTGATGGTTTGTGCATCTATAGATACATTTTTTAGATACTGTAATCTGCAACCCCTGAGGACAGACCTGATATATGAGTACGTGACTAATAACTTGTACGTCATCAACTAAAGTTTGGAAATACAGCACAAAAAGCAAAATCGATATGAGTCTGGATTTAGAAGGGTAACATATTTGCAGTTGTGTAGGTACGTACCTACCTACTCGAAACTACTAAACTAATACGACACGCAAAATAGCAATTTTCGTTACCTAACACTCTCTGACATATTACTTTGCAACGACTAACCCAACGTTTGTTGAAAATATAAATTTTATAGTCAATCAAATTCAAAATTCATTCATATCGATTCCTAAAATCGACAAGATCTACTAGAATTTGACCATGAACTTCATATTATTTATATCATATCTATAAATATAATCATATTTGTATTACAGGTACTTTAGATTTATTGCATAAGATTTACTACTTCAAATACATTTTCAAAATTAAAGTGCTTCATTATTTGAACCAATAATAAATTGTTACCGAAGGGAAATGATGATGCACAAACCATCAAATCATTTTCATACTTATACATATTTCTTGCGTGTTAGTGTCACAAATAATAGTATAATATATTAGTTTATCATGGATTATGTTAAGAAATTTATTTGGATTTTAATAAGCTTTCCGTGATTATAGAAAAATATGCATTTCTCACTTCTTTCAGCTTTAAAGTGACATAAAAAGTTTCTTAAAATTCTTTAAAGCACACTTTGAAGAAAAACTTTTTATTAGATTATTAAACACAAAATTATTAACAGAAATGTTATTTTCAACTTTTAAACTTATAATAGAGACGCAATAAGTTTGCAAATAATATATAAAAGTTTTTCACCATAGAAAATAAACAAATATAAAACGGCATGAAATGCTTGACATAAATTTTATATTAAAAAGAATTGT
>JAGJTL010000039.1:3290959-3301251 GCA_022063505.1 Calosoma granatense
TATTTTATGTCAAGCGGACAATATTATTAGAAAATTGATTTGTCAATACGATGTGTTTTTCTATGCAAATATATACGAAAATTTTTAGACAAGTTTTACGCATGAGCAACCCACAAGCATTTGAATGTTTCAGTTCAGGCTAAGTGTTATTGAACGAGAAGATGTTTGAGTTTCAGTTATAATCCAGCACGCAAACCATGCGGTTCAAGACACCTGGTTGAGCAGTGTATTTTTCCCGCGCTTTCGCCATGGATATCATTTGGACTAAAGTCATCGTCGCAATATTATTCGGATTATTACGACTGACATTCGGATTACTTCCACTAAAACTCTACTCTTTCTTAAAGATCTGGCAACGAGGAGACGATGGCTACAATCACGTGAATATAAAACGACAAAGATATGTTGAATGCTGTTTAACACTGGTACAATCATTCGGAGGCGGTGTTCTTCTGGCTACATGCTTTCTTCACATGATGCCTGAAGTGTACCACGCAATTCGCGAACTAGAAGAACACTATGAAACTCTTAAGAAGTACCCTTTCTCCCAACTTATAATCTGCATTGGCTTCTTCATGGTCTACTTCGTGGAAGAGTTCTCACAGTACATGATATCGAAAATGCCATCGAGTTGTCCGCCAGTGTTTGAAAAATCTGAAGAAACTATTAAACCTCAATCAGCTAGTTCAACCACTTCCACTGCTACAAGTGCAACGAACAAAGTAACACCAGTTTTAGAAAAAGAAAAGAAATCTTTTGATGAGAAATGTATTGAAGACAGCGTGGACAGCGGATTGGATAAAAGCAACGAAGATTTAAACGTTCCAATGAACATGCCTACATCTGAAAGAGAATTAATCATAGAACTGGAGAAATCACCAAAGCGTCTTTTGAGATGTTGTTTGATTACATTAGCATTATCATTCCATGCGGTTTTTGAAGGAATTGCAATTGGTCTGCAACATTCAGTGTCAAATATATGGTATTTGTTTGTAGCAATATCTATTCATTCTATAACTTTGTTATTCTGTGTCGGTGTAGAACTATTATTTTCACATAAACGCAAACTAGTTATATTTTTGTTCGTGTTAGTGTTATCTGTGACCAGTCCTGTTGGTATTTTGATTGGACTGGCTGTGACAACGCATACAGATGAAGAAGATTTAGGGACAGCAACAGCTTCTGCTCTACTAGAAGGACTATCAGCAGGGACACTGCTGTATATCACATTTTTCGAAGTGCTAAGTCGCGAGAAAGAAAGAAGAGAATATAGATTTAAGCGAGGAGTGTGTATTATCGCCGGTTTCAGTATTATGGCATTGTTGCAAACGTTGGAATGAATGAAAACTGGAAGTAATATTATATTGCATATTGCTCACAATATTGATTAATTGTGTATTTTTGTAAAATACAGTATCCATTTACTATGGCAGTGTACATGATATGAAAGTACAAAACTTGATTGTGAAAATAAAATGTGTTGCATGTATATATGTATTATCTGCCATAGCAAATCAAATTGTTGCTAATATGAACTGGAAATATTGTTAATATATGTGTTAGTTTGTATTACAGATTTCTACAATAATCAAACAAATATGTATATATTATACCTAAAATATTACAAGTGATATGCATAAAAATTTATTTTATACTTACGAATATTAGTATGCATAGCAGAAATAATGAATTAAATCAATATCTGACACACATGCACTACATTGAAAGGTAAATTATGCATTGAATATATATTATTTACAGTCATAATATACCGGAATGATTATGAATTACAATTAGGTATATTGTATTACAAAGGTATAGATACACAATAAATATTATTGTTTTTATTGTAAACGCAGTATGTATATATGTAATTCTGTAAATTGTAAAATAATGAAAATGAATTTGTTATATGTTTAAAATTTGTTTTAATAACTAATCATGAATAATAATTAAGAAATAATATATTAAGCACACAAAAAACCATTAATATTGGATTATGTTTTAAATAAATAACTAAATTTTAAAATTGCGGAAAAGAAGAATAGTTTTCTAAAATTTTTATACGGAATACAATTCAGAAATAATCTAAAACGTTCATATTGCTTATATTATAGATCACTAAGGTAGTTTACTGAATACTAATGATTTTGAATTCATATGAACATCATGTATGTGAAAAAAATAACTCTAAATTACTATAGACTACTCCATCTGTCATAGGCACTCTTGAACCGTAATTTCACCATACGATCAACAGATGGTACAAGTTGTGTTGCGTTTAATTCAGCTGTAAAATCAATCTGTACCCTCCCACAAAATGTATACATGAAAGTCCACTTTACTGAAAATTAGAAATGCTTTTTAAGGTGAAATTGTTTAAACTAAAATTCAACTAATCAAGAAACTAATAACAGA
This sequence comes from Calosoma granatense, assembly GCA_022063505.1. Classification (NCBI taxonomy): domain Eukaryota; kingdom Metazoa; phylum Arthropoda; class Insecta; order Coleoptera; family Carabidae; genus Calosoma; species Calosoma granatense. Next base: position 3,293,378 of record JAGJTL010000039.1, read on the forward strand.
AAATTTAGTTACAGTGCTGTTTATTTTTTATTTTCCTTGGAGCTTTTCTGAATGACGGGAGAGTCATCACCAAGAAGAGAAGCTTTTCTGACCAATCAGTGCTTGGATATTTGACAGAGGTAGTAAATATGCATATGTAAATAGAAATCGTTTCATTGTATATTACAAGTTTAAATTAAAACCATAATAATATATAATATAAAAATGTCATGCTTTGAGCTATATTTAAAATATGATTTTATTTAAAATTCATTTCTTACAATATTTTACATCTATGATTGATATTTTAGAGGACTTGTTGGTGGAACGAAATTTGCAAAGAAGAATTTCAAACCCAGTTTCGATGCAGGTGTCCAAATTGGTCATTTTGCCGATCACCCGGTAGATATTACAACGCTTTCTGCTCGATGACTCGTACAGGGTACATCTGGATGCAACCAGAGAAAGAATGGACTGTTAATTCTTAGCGGCGGCTTGGGCGCCAGGCACCTGTCGCTCTTCCCTGATAATGGTAGAAACGACAGTTTACAGTGCCTGAGCGCCTAGATGTAATAAACGGTTTCAACTATTCAAATTATATCTAAATTAACAACTGTGATTCAATATTATACCAAATTATTCTTGTTCTATATAATCTGCCATTTCAAACAAATGTTCACACTACTATTAATCAACTTGTTCAACTGGTATAACACGATGTATTATCGTCTGTTTTGCATGCTTTCAATTTCAGAAATTTATCTAAATGGATATACAATTTAGTCGTTCGGTGTAGGACAGATACAAAGAGAACAAAACAGAAATGTTGTAAATTCAAGACTGGTAGAAAAGCAAATTGCACAATCAGGCTCTAAATATACGTAAGACTAAAGTAAAATTCCGATATTGTTAACTAACGAATTTGTGGTGATTGCGGTGTTATCAATCAATGTAACAACATTATGTTAGAACATAACTTATATAAACGAATGTAAATATTTTAAACACTGTTGTATTATACACTTCTACAACAAAAATAATCATTTATTTACATATTTATTCCTTTAATCTTAGATATTAATGGTTTAAGTATAAATTCAAACCTATGTATGTATTTGAAGAGTTTCTTAATTTTCATTAAGAGTTATGTTCGATATGTGCATGGTTCAGTTAACTTGTCTCCATACACTTTTTACTTACGATCAGACAAAATCAACCAAAACAACAAACTGCAGTTCAATCAGCGAACAAGTTGACCTTGACCGTGAAATACAAAGCACAAACGTGTATGATAATAAACGCAGAGATTTACGAGCAGCACATATGTGGCAGTGCGCATGCGTTCCGTTACAAAGAACGTTGTTCGCGGTTATATGGTGTATTGATTCGGGCTGATTCGCGGGCTGTCAGAACTCACAGCTGTTGTACATAAATATGGCGACTTACGTTGGGTACGGTTTGTTCCTGGCGTTAGTTGCCCTAGGCGTGAATGCATATCCACAACGTGGACTCGAAGGCGAATTCTACAGGGAACTGCAACAGTTATTAGCTCAAAAATCTGCCATCGCTGCCGCCGAGGTAAAGTAAATTAGCCGCTTGTAATACATTGATCCAATTTGTGCAAAATATGTGTATGTATGTCATTGTAAAATTTATTTTATTCAATATTATTTTAGCTAATAAATATTATTTAAGTTGTGTTAAAGTTAATATTTTATGTGTGTTATTATAAAATTTAATTTTATACTGTACATCACTGTTTATGTTTTCGTAAATTTAATTCTGTCTAATGATGTCATATACATATCAGCTAATCATATTTAGTCATTGCTCATGTGACTTTTTATTTAGTGTATTTGTTTTTATGTAAATTGTATGTATAATATTACAAATGAAACTGTATTCGAAAGTATTCAATTTCCGTTAGAATTAGCGCCTGTTATACAGGCCACCAGTTTAACTAGAGCGATGTGTTATGTGCTAAATAAATCTTATTTTCTATATTTATTAACACATTAAAATTTTATAAATTGAATATGTTTATTGTAATAAATGAAAGAAAATGTTTTTACATACTTGCTAATTAAATATTTAAAAAAATGTATTTTATCACTATTTAATTTCTGTATGTATGTAATGTTATCATCTAACTGCGGGTTACTTAAAAAAATTATCCACATTTACATATTTGACCGCACGAATTTTCGTGACACACTACCTATAATAAATTTTCCGTATTTTAGTTAGAAAATGAAGCCGATTATATCCCTAAATCAAAGCCGGATGTACCTGAAGAAGTTCGAAATTGGCCGGAAGTTCCACTGAAAGTTGGACAGATTTCAGGGGTGTCCGTGAATTCTCAAGGACATCCAGTCATCTTCCATCGAGGTCAACGTATATGGGATGAATGGTAAATGAAATACACAAGACATAAGTTAATTATATTATTTTTTAATAGCATTATGGTCACCTGGATAAAACCGTACGCCTGTAAAACCGAAACATGGTTATTTAAATATACGCGTATTCAGCAAATGCTTAATTGTGCTATTCCGTGTAACTAGAATATAGCGTGATGTTGTTTACTGTAAATCTAATTCCAGGTCATTTAATGTAACAAATCATTTTCAACAAATAGCAGAGGGACCAATAAGAGAAAATACAATAATTACTTTAGAACCTGAAAAGGGAAGGATTATACATGAATGGGGTTCAGGAATGTTTTATATGCCTCACGGCTTAACCATGGACCGCCATGATAACTACTGGGTCACTGACGTTGCTTTGCATCAAGCTTTTAAAGTAAATAAAGAACCACATATGTTCATAGATGCGATACAATTGTAAATTATTTGGTTTGTAGTTTAGACCAGGTAATCCTGAACCAGTATTAACATTTGGTGTTAGATTTCATCCTGGTAGCAGTCCGCGGCTTCTTTGCAAACCTACAGCAGTAGCTGTTGCTACAACTGGTGAAGTATTTATTGCTGACGGTTACTGTAACCATAGACTGTTGAAATTCAATGCCGCCGGAGGATTGCTAAGGATAATACCGAATCCACCTGGTAATGCAATGAGTAACCATTATAGACTATTTATCTTACTAATATATACCACTTGAAATTTATCTGTAGAGTTCTTATCGCTACAAGTACCACATGGATTAGCTCTGATGGAACAGTGGGACCGAATTTGTGTAGCTGATCGTGAAAACATGAGAGTTGTTTGTCCTCGAGCAGGACTTTACAGCAATATTGACGAACCAAATACTGCTCTCACTATACAAGAACCGGATTTGGGACGTGTCTTTGCTGTTGCTGCTAAAGGTTTGACATTAAAATTATTTTATTATATAAAAAAAATGAAAAAGTTACGCCCCCGGGTGGGCTCGAACCACCAACCTTTCGGTTAACAGCCGAACGCGCTAGCCAATTGCGCCACGGAGGCAGATGGTACCCATAGTGTTAGTATTTGTAGAAAAACAAAAAATGCATTTACTATCTTCATAGTTAAGAAATTGTAAAAATATGCACATTTTTCAATAACTTTTTATATTTGATAATTATAATGTTTGTCATCTCTGTAGATAGTATTTTGTGTAATGATAAAATTGCAGGTGATTTAATTTATGCTGTGAATGGACCAACATCTCGAATGATATCTGTGAGTGGATTTACAATCGACCCACGTTCAGAAACGATAATCGATCACTGGTCACCAACGACTGTAAGTGTACATCCTACACGTTTTAGATATTTCATTCTTCTATTTTGCTCAATTATTTCACATAACAGTCAACGTATATCTGTCAACAAGTTAATTTGTATCCTGAACATTTATACACCCATTTTTATGGTGTCTATCTTTCATTTTTTTATTACAGGGCCTTAAAAATCCACATGCTATAGCAATCTCACAAGTTAATGGTTCAGCCCTCTACGTTGCAGAGATTGGGCCAAATAAATTATGGAAATTCAACATGATTCCACAAAACGCCATAATATAAATTAGGCAATATTGCTTTCAACAAATACCTAGAGTGTAACCACAGGAATAATAAATAAAAAATAATCATGTTTATCACATATGAGAAGAATAACGTTTGTTGTCAGTTACTTCTAGTTTAAAACACAATGTATTATCGAAAGTTGTTATTGCATAAAAAGTCATAGGATGAACACATCATTAGTTATAATCATGTTTAATAATTTGTTAATTTGAAATTATCAAAGTACAAGTATGTCGTTATAGCGTATTAAAGGACAATAAAAATTAATCAAACATGATTTAATTTCATTATTTCTATCTGTCCCTATTGTGATTTTTTTTAGTAATTAGGAACAAAACCTATTGTTCTTTTTTTGTTCATTGCACGTTGAATAAAAATGTATGGACCTACTTAAGTAACCCCTTCATTATCGTGATTTTCCCGGGTAAAATATGAAACAAAAGTAAGTTTTTAACAAAGTCTATATGTATTCAAAATATCCTATTGTATTTCGTACAACTGCAGATTTTCAGTCAAAAGACCTTCAATTTTTAATCATCCTAAATTGAACGGTAAATTATAGTGAATATTGCTCGGAACTAAATAGAACTTTATAAGTAATAACCTTTTAAGTGATTTTTTTGTTTTCTCCTTTTTTTCATGCCATACTACTTTATTCAAATAACTTTATATATTGAGCATCGTATTGCTGATATAAAAATAAAATATCGACAAGTAATAAATATGTATTAAACATGTCTACCAACATGCTGATTTCAAATTCGCATAACAATAAATTCAACGAAACATCTGAAAGAAATAAAAATAAAATGCTGAAAGAATTCAACAAGATTACAATTTCATCGAGTAGCAAATAAATGAGTCAACATTAGCACGTCTTAAAAGATGTACGTAGGCTTTTCGTATTCAAATTCGCAACATATTTTACAGAACCAGAGAACGAACGTTTATATTTGCATGGAAACGTGTTGTTGGCTGGTGGTGGTGGTGAATCGGGCTGCAAAATAGAGGTAGGATGAATGCAGAGCGCAATGCAGTGCTGAGTAGAAAGAGCGAACAACCCGTCGGCTGAACACCGTGTTATTTACGGTCGTACCGGTGCCTACGCCGCCGTACCTTGGCTCTTATAAATAAGACATTATCTGCCTTGTAAGTACTGTTTACAGGGAGACGTGAGGTGTTTCCATTTTCTTTTCCTTTTTCATTCTGCTCGATTTAAATATACGTTTGAAGTACAGTTGCAACATGAGAAAGATACACGTTTCCAAAGACCGGTTTCGAATAAGAAAAATCCGTCCATCGTCAGGTAGAGAGATTAACTTGAATGCTCTATTTTTCTCAAATTTTAATTCATCTTGCTAACCAGTAATTTATCTTCTATAATAATTATCTAACTATCATGACACTTGCTTTTTTTAAAAATGTGTCGAATGATTTAGACAAAAAACACCATTTCTCAATTATATAGAACGCCACACCCGTTCCATTATATTCTAATAATGTTTATGAAATATAGTACTTAGATTATAATGGACAAATTCATATAACCGTGTGAAAATATGTAGGAAATTTTAATTTACCAAAAAAAAATTAAACAAAAACGTAAACAGAACATCTTTTTTCTTTATACTACATTTTTATTCACAAGGAGTCAGAAATAATGATGTGATAAAATTGCTTCATAAGAAAAATAAAAAAATCAAAGACATCGTTGTGGTTGTTTTTTTTTATTCTGACAAGGCACAATAAAAGCAACGAAGAGTCATTCCATAAAACAGATGGCTCACTCCAGACAATTATATTCTAGATAAAACCGTCGGTTCCACGGACAGTGTATGGTTCAACTAATTGCTTACAGGAATTTGTTTCCAATTAAACGTAATGCACTAATAAAAATACTAATAATGTTGTATCCGATTAAAGTTTAATTGCACTGGAAACTTTGAGAGACACAACGAAAAATGAAATAAAAACGTGAGCCGATATAAAAACCGGTACAATTCGCACCCAATTAGTGAGTTACATTAATTACTGCATGGGTTATTATCGGGAGACAAGTTATGGAATCTGTCACGTTTGGGTTGCTGAGTGCAAGATACAATCAGGAGAAGAGAGGAATAAAAATAATGGAGAACCGTTGTAATTGTAAGGTGCGGAATGTTGGAACATTACAAGACGCGACTGTAATTGGACTGGACGCAACACCTGCGTGTTGCTGATGAAGTCATCACGTGTTATGTCCATCCGTCGTTCAACACTCGTCAGAAATACATCGTGAACATTAGACACGGATTATAACTTCTACCCGTTTTATACCGTAAGTAATTGTCAACAACTAATAACATGCCATGAATATATTTACACAAACTATACTCGCACTAAAATAACATTCACACAGTCACGAAAATTGCAGAAAGCACGATCCTTGCCTTTCACACGTACGGTAAATTTCAACAAACAACGAAACAGACATAACAATCACTAAATACCATACAACAGTTACTCATAATATTATCTCCAATTCCATATATGCAATAGCATACAATTTTGTTTCTAGTTAGTAATTTTATCTGTTTTCAAATGTTCTTTCGCGCTCATAAAAAGACATCATATTGTTCATGTAAATTTGTACTTATTGCTATTTAAAATTGTAGTACAATGACTTTAGTTTAGAACATCTACATTTTATATGTAATCAGTCAATATAGATAAATATTATTTCTTTTTCTTAATCTCTCATCACACATTCGAACCTTCTTTTAAATAATAAATATCTGTTTTACGATTTTGTATGAGTCATGTAACATGAATTAATTACCATATCTATTATACCTTGTCACATTGTTTACTTCTGATTTACAGTGGTTCAATAAGCATTGCTACATTGTCCGGTTCGTTAGCTACACCGAGAAATATATATATGTATATATATTTTTCTCTTAGTACAGAATTATGTACAATGTACAGATGGTATTCCAAGAATACAGGAACTGGTGTTTAAATACAGTTGTTTAAAATAAAGATGCATAGTACGTATACAAGTATATATTCTTATTTTATAAAGTAAGTAGACAGTTAAATTCAGAAAATATTTCACTGATAAAATAGTTTATATCATCATATCAGATATATAGCAGAACATGTAAATTGTCCGCGTAAATTTAAAACTACATTTAAACTTTGAATTTCTAGAATATTTTTCACCAAGAATTATCTTAATACCTGCATAAAAATAAAATAAATTTTCAACATTATCAAATATAGTCTCTAACTTTATCCATTTCATATATTCAAACAGTATGAAAGAGATATATTCTCGGTTGTCAGAATAAATATCCATGCATGCCCGTTTCAACAGATGCTAAAGACGTTCTACGTAGGGGAATAAAGTTCTCGAAGGTGACAGTTCATATATTCATATGATACATAATCGGGCGGGCAGTGCAGAGGCTGAGATAAGAGTCGGTACGATGCTTTACTCGTGCATGGTACACGGGTAACGTCGTGAGTTACTTGTTCGAAACACTTGTTTCATTTCAGCCTTTTTAGGAACACGTCTCGTCAGATAGACGATGAGTTATGATGATAAGTGTGAGTGGATTTGTGGCGCCGCAAGAGCTGATCGCTGTCGATAAGCTTCGTGCAGCTTCAAGAACTAAACGAACGAACGCTGCACAAGGTACGAAGCACATGAGTACGCGTGTGAATTGGTTGCTGCTTGATGACCAGCTGCATCAATCCAGGACCGGACACAGGAACATATGAACAACCAAAATACATACATATGTGATATAATTCTAAATATATGCTTGTCTGACTATTATACATAATACTCTTCTAAACACATACAATATAACATTAAAGGAAATAATATTAATATTATATT
>JAGJTL010000039.1:3312323-3322923 GCA_022063505.1 Calosoma granatense
TAGTAATAATTATCTGAATAATTTTATTCAACATTGGAATAACCGAATTCTGTCAGAATTTAGTACGCGGAATGCCGACAATCAAAATAAATATAAAATTCATATATTTTATACATGTATTTCTAAAACCCTTGCCTTTACGTAATTAACACGTTACAATAATCAACTGTTGTACAAAATACTTTTGAAAGCAGCCATAGTTCGCGTGCTGGACTCATTAAGTAACTAGTAGCAAGTTACTTTGAAGTATGTAATTTACTCATTATGACATATAAGCTCGCATATGTAAACAAATCACTTGTGTAAATATTTGAAGCAATGACCTATGTCAACATTGTTGAGGTTTCTTCAGTGTAAACGTAATGCACAGGATATAGTAAACAATATTATCTGCTCACTACACATATACGAATTTTAATGCACGTTTGTCCTTGCCGATTCCGCTTGTCCAAGAAAATAATCAAAAACAGTTTTGTAAGATGCAGAGAACAAGATTTAAGATTTTCTCTTCTCTAATTTACTACAGCTACTGTATGAGTGCTAGGTTCCTTCCTTTTTTTTCTAGGTTTTTGTTTTGTTTTTTGTTCGGCTCGGAATAAAAACGACTCAAAAAAGAATTCAGCTCTGATGACTATCGTTATATGCAGGCGGCGTTGTACAGTTGACCAACTGAAAATTGTTCGACTAATTTTTAAGTGTAGCTTTTTTTTACTTTTTCGTGTTATGAAACTTCATGGTTGTTGCAAAGTGTTCAGTTTGATTTTAGTTTTAATGCAATAATCAAAAGTATTTATATTTTAAGAAAAAGAACTATAATTTCAAACTTACTTTATGAAAACAAAACAACGAAAATATAATCTTAATTGAATAAACAAAATAATGGCGCATTTAAGATTTTAAATATTAATATCTAGGTATTTATAAATTTTATTTAAAGAACAGTTTTTAATGAAAAATACGATTTTTGTTAACAGAAATTATGGTGTGACAATAACGGCACAACGAATATTATTTGTATTATTTTGGTCTAAACCAAAAAAGAATTATAAAAAATTCTCAATCTGAACAATCTGTTCCGTTCAATTGTACAACTGGATCACTGTATATATGCATCTCGGCAGACATGAATTGCATCTGGCAACTATGTAGAGATGCCTGGACCAGAAAACGACAGAGAGAACTGCATTCCGTAACAGGTAAAGTCAGACAAGAATGGAGCAACACTTCATAAAGATGCGATTGCTTGAAGGGAGAAGGTATATGCTAGTGGCTGTGGTTGGATAAAGATAGAGTGAGACGGCTTGGCTGTCAGGCTCCACGGAGCACAACTCAATTTCAGACCCGCGTCGTACTGCGCGGAGAGCAGACGTGTGAAATTCACGTGCAGCGACACAGCGATCTTACAAACGGGCGTTCGCGGTTTGTGCTCTCAAACTTGCAACCGTTTTAGCTGGTTACCGGGGTAATACAGACAGATATACCTGTTGCATATACCCTCGAAGGACAACGTCTTCTTCGTATCGTGGTCATAAAGCGTGTGTGTTGTGTTTGTGAGATTTAAACTGATTGTTATTGTTTTCGTAAGAAAAACATGTGACAGGAGTTTACAAATTTATAGGTAAGTGTTTTTTATTTACCTAGATATCATTGTTGATGTCAAACTATTTGCGTAGAATATGTGCAAGACTGTTAATTAGAATTAGAAAGTTTCCCAAAATTATGGATGAATTTTAGTTGTAGTTAACAAAAGATATTTATCGGGTGTTTTGTCATTACTTATATTTTAAATATTCTTTAAAATGAATATATATTACGCGTATCGTTTTTCTGCGTATGAAATAAGAATTGAAATAAAATTATTTTGATTTCCTTGGCTAGAGTCCTGCTTTGGCAAACATATCCACGTGCATCGACCAATCAGGAATTAATTACTTTCGCATTCTTTAAATGGACACGTTCAATTCGTACGTCATGGAAATAAATAAGAACTTAGTTAAAGGCAATTTGCATAACTAAACACTAAACTACTGATACATTACAACATTAGGAGATAGTATATTTCTAGAAATTAATTTGAACAAAATGTGCACATATACAAGAAGAAGAATTAAAATAATAGAAGTAGGTATGATGAATAAAAAAACAAAGAAAACAATAATTAATATTACATTATTTTAATGCGTTAAATAAATTGTCAAAAACATCTGTAGATCTGAATAAATAAATGACTGAAGGTTATTTAAACTTTTATGGCTAATATTTAACATGTGTGTGGAAATAAAAAAAAGTTACTAATTAACTTCCTGTGCTAAAACTTGATCTCTTGTATATATACCATCCGGTAGCACAAGAATTTTTATGTTCATTTTATTTTTATGACTGCAAGAAATGTATCAAAAAGAGAGCCGCCAGTAAGTAGATGCCAAAATAGAATTCTTATGTGAACTGTACCTTTTAAAAAAATATTGAATTCTTTAAATACATAATTCTTGTTTAAATGATACATAATTCTTATTTAATTTTTTGTAAAATCTAGCAATTTGTATTTTTGCAGAAAAATATTTCAAGAATTTTTATATCACAGTGTACGATATTATATATTTAAATTTTATTTTAAAATATGTCATATTTTACGTTAATCACGTTGTAATATTGTATATGTAATTAAAAATGTAGATTTAATTGATTTCAGCCATACATAGTTGGAAGCAATTTATTTATTTAAAAATGAGAAATCACTGTATGAAATATGTTGTGAAACAAATTCAGGTTCTTAATGAGCGCTAAAAATATGATAAATTAGAAATTCTAATTAATATGCAATCTAGCGAACTACTCCATCAAGAAACAAATTACTGTGCTCTTGGGCAATGTATAAAGAAAGATGTGATTTATTACCGTAAATATGATGCGCTGAATTACCGGATAAGAGAGTATGATGTCAATTAATAGACCTAGTTAGTAATATATAGTAACAAGCGATGATCAGTTGCTTCATTATGGTTTAAGTACATTCCATTCACAAGGCAGTCCATTGTATATTATTAAAGTGTTCATATTTTGTTAAAAGTAAATACCCGTACAAGTAAATTGATCAGTTACATTATTGAAATAACCATGTTCGTACGTTTGCTATACAATTTGCGTTATATATTTAAATTACTTATTTAAACTAAAGCCAGAAACTGTAAATTACTACCAGATGGTGAGCGCTGCACGAAAATTTGTATATATTTTTATTGGAAATAAAAAGTAATGCATAATTTCATACTGACAGTTGCCATTATAGTTCTTTTGAAAACAGAAAAGAACCAGTCAGTAATAAAGCTGTATGAAATTGCTATCGCAAAGCACTTCTTAGAAGCAATCAGTTAATGTTTTATCATCGTGACATGGTGTCATGTTACATAGCAATAAATTATTATCACTTGTCTGCTTTGGATATTTCAAATGACATCTGCACAGAACCAACCATATGTGCACTAATTCCTGCAGTCAGTCGTTATTACCAGTGGAGAAAGAAAAAATTGTTCCACTTAAGTTCCTAAAGGAGCCGCCGTAGTTAATGGCTTCAACATTTTGTATTACATTTCTGATTTATTAGTTTCTTCGTCTTGTTTCATTTTACAATATTTGTGTGGCAATTTCCTTTTAAGTTGCTTAAATATTTAAATATAATAATAAATTAGGCAAGATTTACACAAAACGGATTTCTAAGTAATAAAAACTAATAAGTTTTCTATTGCATTTATTTTCTAGTATTTAGCGGCTAATCTAGTAATTCTATTACTTTTTTTTGTCTGTTTAAATGAGGTCCAAAAGTACCTGGATCTTTTGTATAAAAAGTCTATTATAGCATCAAACTGTAAGTTACAATTGATTGAAACGTCAGAGATGACAATTGGCTATTTTTCTATCTGACATATGGTTCACGGAACACTCTGAATTCTTTTCTTGCGCAGAGCAGCTGGTCAACTATCGTTAGAGTAATTTCTTGGGTGAAAGCCCGCATCCTTTGTGCCATGGTCGAAATAAATTTAGTTGTTAAGCTTAGTTAGAATTTCAATGGACCACACAAATATTATTCGTATACCGTTAAGTAACTCTCGCTTGTGTAAGTTAATGTTTTCGGTAATATATCGAGATGATAGAAGGATATATAATATGCAGTATAAATAATATATTCATCAAAGATTATAGATAATTATCACTGGCTAACAGGTTTTCAGTTTACGTTTATCTTTAGTTCTATAACGTAATAATTATACACGTGTCGTATAATTAACTAATCAAATAATAAACATTCTAACATGTTAAAATATATTTATACAATAATATATGTATAGGTGTTAATGTGCACAATTTTTCCACATGACGAGAAATAAGTTTTTTAAAATATTACTGCTTGGTGTTTTAGAAATGAATGTAAATTGTAGAGTGATGTGTAATTTGTAATGTGTACAGTATAATTATAGGAATGTATTTATTGTGAATTGGTCATACTTGGTACATTATCGTGCGCGCAACTGTACGAAGGTGAGTTAAGTTCTACGAATTATTTTAATAACGACATTATAACGTAAGAACTACACCTTCATTACCGATTAGACACACTTCCTAAGCCTGTATGGCATGAATCTATTGTAGTTTTTTTTACGATGTCTCGGGAACCGTTAGTTTTCCTGACACGCTTGAAGTCTGACACTGTCCAATCACCTGCGATGCATTCTTAAGTCAAGCTTTAAAAATATTTCACCGAGTTGGTTTTGAATAGTTGCGGTCAATTTTCAGTATTCACGGGTAATTAATATGTCAGATTTTAATGTGTGACCTTGGTTGGCTATCCCTTGTCTTTAAGTGGTACGACTGCTGCCTTGAAATGTTTTTACGGCGAGAGGGGTTTTTGCTGTTTATGTATTGCCCACAAATCTCTGACTGGTTGAAGTTCTAGGTAGAAAAGGGACGAGGAACATTGCGTGGACCATCTGTCTGCAGTGTTGCCAGTTTTAAGTACGTTACGTAAAAACAAATAAACCTGTGAGAGAGTTTAAACGAAAGTTAATATTCCGTAAAACAATAGCGATTATCATTAGTAAATTATGTTGTAATTTAACCTCAATTCTAACTTAAATGTCACTGTTGCTAACCATTATAATTGTATGCATAATTTGTTCACAATTTATATACTTTAAGTATAGTTCATCAAACGTTAATTTAACGTTGGCAAATCATATAATATGGTAAGGATAATGTTTAGCTATTATTTTAAATATCACGTTTTCTACATTCTTCTGCTTGCAAGTTACTGTATCTTTTCCTATTGATTCATTTGACATAATGTATTGAAGATACATTATGAGAACAGTAAGTAAATTTCAAAGAGATATGTATTTTTCATCAATGAATAGATGAATGTGTAAGGATAAGAATAATTTGTTCTCGGTTGAATATGATAAGAGATGCGTCACAGTGTCTATAGTGGAGTATAAACTATGAAAGCAGAACATCAAACAATGAAGCTGGGTGTGTTTGGTTAGTGTTGTTGATATGTTTGAGCACTCGGTAGCTGTGCGTAATCCAAGAGGCTGTTGTGGGCAGGTAGGTAAGGTGTGTTTGTACAAGCAGCGCGTGGCTACTCTGCCGTACCTGAATGTTCGCTGAATCCCGTCATCTCCATAAGGTTCCTCCAATGTCTCGCCCACCTGTACCATCCAAATTATATACAATGCAATACGCATTGTGATCAGTTTGGCAATTACGTGTTGGCGGATCAGATTAACACAGTGCGGTCATTAACGTTAATTGGTGGACAATACAATTGACTATATATATATAGCTTATACATACAATTAAGCCACTTGTTTTTGAGTTTTACCATTTTATAACGTATATTTAATTTACTATGGTTCCTAGAATCAAATTATCAATATTTTCATCACGGAAGATAAAAAATTATTTATATTTTTGTATTATTAATTTTAAGTATTTATGTAAAAATTTGTTCTACAAATTATAGCACTTATAGTTGTGATAATTGCTGAAGATAATAGATTTATCATTGCCGCGTGTTGCATATGCTATTTCATACTAGGATACATGTACTAAGTCACGTATGCCAGAGCAAGTACGTTAACAAATATAGCGATATTTGAAATCCGTACATCATTAGCAAACTGTACGGCAAATAGCATAGTTCAGTATAAGTGTATAACTTGTTCATCAAAAGAATTGGTGAGCTAATTTTTTCATCCTTAATATTACAGATATACATACATATTAATTATTAATCATTATTCATCAATGCAATTATTTCTAATTATGATGTTTATAATTTGTAGGATTTATTTTGTACTATCTTGTAATACATTCATATTTATTAGATAAATTACAAGAATCCTGGTCAGCTGTTATTTCCTACAGATTACATTTATAATATTGCAACATAATACTATCAGTTATATGTTAAATAAATATATTCAGAACAATTTTTGTTCATGTAATCTACTGCTTGACGTATTAGTTATGAGATGCGGAATTAATTAGTTTACATGTCAAAATTATACATTTAGGATGAAATATTTTGAAAATTAGTAAGAGATAAGATAAAGAACTATGAGTTATTTGTGTTTATTAACAGCTTGCTAATTAATGTTTGATTTATAGCAATGTTGTAAAAGTCACAGAAGTGTTTGCTTTGTTTTATGGTAGTGTTTTATTCGTAATTTTCATATAGACAACATTGTTAAAAACATTCAATAGATTCATGCACGAAATCAATGAATTTATATCTAATGTACGTTAATGCATAGTCTGGTAAATGTAATTTTAATGTTTCATTGTAGTCAAATTCATTTCTTTCTAATAAACATATTTTTCTCAAGGATATTCTACACATGAATAAACAGCATATGATACGGACGTTTTACAATGGAAATATGTTGGAAGTGAAATAATTTAAAATAAGGTGACATTTGTGACTTGGAATGCTGTTATATAAGAAATTTGGCTGTGAGCACATTTAAATTTGACAGTCATGTGCTTAGTAAATAATTTATTAGGTTTTATATTTTTAGCAACTCTGATAGAATAGACTTTAGAATTCAGACCTACGTTCATATATTCTTTATATATTCTTTTGCGTTTCATAGTGTTCTTCAATGCAACGATTCGGACTAGACTAATAACTGTTTAATTATGATAAAATAGAATGATGTCTGGTACATTTCCATTGGGGAAACTTAGTAATATAGTTATAGTAATGATATACTTGTAATGTTTCAGGGATGTGGCGGTATGTTAGTGCCATTATGGCGTTGGCGACACTGGGAAGCGCCGCTGTAGCTGTCAGGGCGTCGGTGCCATGCGAGGAGGCAAGACTCAAGTGCGCCTACAGGACAGGGTGCGGCAGGGCACTCCAGAATTACCTCATGGGTTGCTCCGCAGTACTACAAGGTCCTCCGGCCTCTACATGCCCCGAGAATTGTCAACACGCCCTCATCGCCCTCACCAGCACGGACGAGGGCAAAGACCTCATGACGGTTAGTTATACAATGTCAGAAATACACGTCTAATGTCACCACGCCTTTCCTAAATCTCTAATAAAATAGATTTGTGTCCTCCGACGATACCGGATGCAGGCCGGATGTCGTGTGCACTAAATTTCTTATTTTATTTTACTAAGTGTTTTTCTCCAACGTGCAGTTGATGTGTGTGACTCTCTCTGTTTTCTTGAATAATTATCATAAATCTTTACGATTCCTGGAATGGTAAGGTTTTTATAATACAAGAACACTTTGAACTAAAGCGATATGTCTTTTTATGTGTTCAAGTTTGAAAAACATTTCACTAGTAAAGAAGTTAGTATTTTTGCGTATCTTTTTACTTTAGTGTCATTATGTAGAATATTCTACCATAACGTTCATTGAAGTACAAGATAGAATTTAAGAGGCAATAATTAATCGTGTAAAACATTTCATCACGGTTGTAAATTATAAAATAGCATTTATTGAATGTTAGCGGAACAGTATGAGTCAATTCTTACACTTTATGATGCATAAACAATAACAATGAACATATAATATATATGATACGTTAAAACGGATTGTAAAAATAGATTTTATTGTAATGTAAGCGAAACAGTATTACTTTCATGACTACTACATATAATATGTACATGTGTAAATGAAATATGTATGTGTGTAAACGAAGACTTGACTTTCAATGTTTTCTAAAGTTAGAATCAGACGCGACGGACTACTAAAATTAGAAACATTATGAGTGAAGTCTAGTCAATTGGAGTGGTTGTTGACCTGAAATATTCCAGGCCCTGATACACTGCATATAAGTACATATACTATACTTTAAATGGAATATAAGTGCATGCACTTCAAATATACTTGTATACTTCAATTTGCAACTAAGTCATATAAAAATCGATAAAAAACACTGTTACTTTTGAACACTTGAAATTATCTGCTGTGCGTGTTAGCTGTACAAATAAACAAACTTAATTTATTAAACCATGAAACATTTTCTGGAATATTGAATGAAAAAATAAATCAGTTGCTCCTTGTAAGTAAATCGTAAATAAAGTTCTATAATTGAAATCAAAGAACAATATCTAGACTGGGCATTGTAATGTCGTTACGGTTTCGCAAACACTAATTACCGATAATAATTGAGTATGGTAAAGCGATTCAGTTCGTGCAATATCAAGATAGCGTGTTAAAGAATTGCACAAGCAGTTAATATTGTCTAGAATTCTGTTGTAAAACAATATTTGATTAGATTACTTAACTCACAACGGCTGTTATGTAAAAAGCACAATCAGCTTGCAGAAGAAAAATTCGTAAAAATGTTCTATTCATTATGAAACGGATATGGTTTCCATAAAGCTAATTGAAGATAATAATTGATTGCGTAGAGTAATTGCCTTTACGCTTTATTGAATTATTGTTATCGCAGTAGAACACAAAAGTACATATTAGTGTTTTATCATGGGAAATGATTGATTTGCCTTTTCCATTGTGAAATAAGTTGTTCACCTGTTGTTTATTTATGATAATAAACATTGTTTTTTGTTGGTTTGCAGTGTGAATGCAGCGACGAATTCTGCGCAGAATCAAAGAAGAGGGTGGAAGTGTGTCGACCTCAAGTGATAACCGCAAATATGAACGATACAGTTGTGTCATGCAGGGTTGCTCAGTGGATATGTGCTGCGGATGCATTGTGTTCCACCGCGTTGGACTATTACAATCGTTATTGTCGGTTGATGTTTCACGGTAAAAAATGTTCACATCGTTGTAGGAATTCGATATCAATACTTCGGCGTCAGGAAAAAGCGGCAAAGTTAACTACATGCCGATGTGATGGATACGAACCGTACGATTGTCCGCAGATCCAGAACAATATGGCACGACTGTGTTTCCATGAGACCGTGCTCGATGATAACACGATTAAGGTTATGGATACACCGGCGGAGCCAGCAACAGCAGCTGCAGTGTTACCAGTTGTGACAGCTAGCCTCTTGACAACCATGGTTCTGATGTTAGCTGTGACATGACGGAAGTCAAACATGTTAGGTTTAATATTAAATCTATCGTAAGGTTATGTGGCAACTAACCAGTGACAGTTCACCGTCTTGTGTTACGGATAACCGGTGTTAACATTGTGACAATGTTTAAATAATCTACCTCGTACAACCTGACGACAGTATTGAAACAGTGTATATCGATATGTGTAATCTTCAGCTAGTACTTTCAATTAACGAGCATTCTTTCAGTGTTCCACTAGTTCCCCACCGAAAGTACTACCAACCAAAGTACATAAATTCCCCTAAGAGTTCCTATTTATTCATAATCATACAGGGCTGCTTCATAAGCTATCTGCTTCATTGCATATTGTATTTAATATCGTAGTCGTTCATTCACAAACTACTTGATTAGATTTTCGTCAGAAATCAGTGTCAAATCTAAATGGAGTATACATATCAATGATATATAATAGTTCACTTAAAGAATGTTCAAATTTTGTACAGAAATTGTAGTGTGTAATTGGTGTGAATGTGTTTAGATTGTAGAATTGTACATTAACATAACGACAACAACAATGTCCAGTGACCGTGTATTATAGGATTGTTTATTTTCGTAGCTTTAACTTATAAGTCCCCTGCATAGCTGTTACGAAAACACATTTTATTTACAACCAAAGATGACCACTTTCTGTATATCGCTTTTAAATTATTACAAAGAGAGTTGCAGCCTTATACAGAATTGCCTGATGTTATCAAATTAACGAATAACAATATTCGATTAAATGATTCACCTGTAATGAATTTCCATTGACTGAATGTAATTGAATAGCAGTTCTGAATAAGTATCCTTATCTTGAAACCATGTACATATATATAAACTGTTGTTAGAGAATTGATATATAAGATTATAATATAAATGTGTAGATTATAAAATATTTATATGTGCGTGTGTGTGTGTATGTGCGTCAGTATAGTATATGTGTTGTGTGTGAATTTCAAGTGAGTACAAAGCCGTCAGTTGTAAATATCCTTGAAGGTTGGCAGATAATCGGTAATATATATATATAT
>JAGJTL010000039.1:3323007-3339329 GCA_022063505.1 Calosoma granatense
TATATATATATATATAAGTAAACACTTATTACATACACACATATGGTTGTGTCTTCTTGTTTTGTATTTCGTGTTCAGAGTATTATTGAGAGAGTATACAGTTGCAGTAAGACATCAATGAATAATCAATTTGAATACACTATCTCGTATCTTCTAGTAAATTACTAGGTTCCTAATGAACCACAAGAAATCTGTAATCATTAAACAAAACAAACGTAATTACGCTATTAAATATTCAAATCATGTGGCAATTCAGTTGCCAGTCTTTTCAATCTGCCTCCATCGGTTCGGATACGTTCAACTTACGGACGGTGTACCCACACGAAGGAATACAACTTCATTTTTAGTTCTGTACAAATTTTCAGATAATTTGCAAGAGTAATTGTCTGTTAATTTTTTATTATTGAAAAATAAAACCATATTGTTTGTTACTCATTAAGTTATTTGTTTGTTCGTAATTATTTTTCTATGGTGCATCGTAATCGGAAAGAGTACGCGCCAAGAGAGGGGTGTGGGGGGGGGAAGTGAGTGCGGTCAGCCCGGTGGTCCATAGGCAATTAAGGTGCGCATTATACACGAAAAATATAGGCTTGCGTTCTGGGCATGTCTCAGGAAAATAAAACATTATAACTAGCAGTAGTAGTGGTAGAGACATTGTACAACATTTCGTTGTTATTAACAGGAAATCGACGGGGTACATGTGCTGTTGTGTGTGGTGGTAGTTTGTTGTCAATGGTGCAGTTATCAGGAATGTTACATACAAACCCGCAAATGGAAGACATTCAGTACAAGCCCAGCCTGACTGACTGACCGTAGAAAGACACAGTCAATTAGAGAAAGACGTATGTGATTTCACAACACTCCAGTTACACGGCTCCATCTCGGCGCTATCGATCACGATTTGCTTTTAACATTAACGCGCACACACACACACACACAAGGCGACATACGAACGCGCTATGTCTTTGAGAGCTGTTGGCCTATTTGTAAACGATTTGTTTTTAATTAAACACACTTATCGAACTGCTCTAATTGGAAGACATAAAAAACGAATAATCGCTGACATCAGTAGAAACGTTAGACCTACATTCTTTGCAAATAACTAACATTAATATATAAACATATATACTGCGAAAAGTACTTCCTGCGTTAGAAAGTTTTAGTGTTTGGTTTCAGACTTTGATAATATGGGAAATATGTAACAGAAAATAATAGCATAACGGTATAGTGATGCTTTGAAAAATCGACTGATTTGTTGGTACACGATTATACCACAAATAACACGCTCCATTAACAATGGTCTCCAAACGTCGTCGATGCTGTAATCTAAATTATTGGCAATTAGTCTTGCCGCTGAGAGGGAGATATGGTGCACGTCATA
Organism: Calosoma granatense; assembly: GCA_022063505.1. Classification (NCBI taxonomy): domain Eukaryota; kingdom Metazoa; phylum Arthropoda; class Insecta; order Coleoptera; family Carabidae; genus Calosoma; species Calosoma granatense. The sequence continues at coordinate 3,324,389 of JAGJTL010000039.1, forward strand.
GTTAATATGCTCATAAAACTGAACAGATGTATTACCTCAGCCGTAAATCATTGATTTGAAAGTAATTGACGATTAACGAAGCCTTCGATTGCGAACCATTCGGCGGCTGTTTGTATATGTTAAATGACAGTTCATTGTTCATATACTAAAAGAAAACTTTCACTTCGCACTTCATGATTAAATTTACGAGTTCAGTTTAAATCAGTTTCATTGTTGACATGATACAGATTAGAAAGTGTCGCGAGAAATGACTCATCGTTCATATATAAAATAATTTCGAAATCATTGTCAATGTTTCGATAGAAAAGGTCAATAGTATTGTTAACAATAATGATATTAACATATATACATCGTAAATTACATTTACGGGCATATGTGCCATTAAATTTATAATGCACATATCAGTTAGATAATAAAATCTTGTTAATAAAATATAGAAGCAAAAGAGCAAACATTTTATTGTGAATTTTAATTGCTTATGATTTTATTTACTATATTATAATTTATATATTACTTGTACTCGTAAATTATCTCGGAATATACGTATATGTTCTTTAACTTTAACGATCACCGAAATTATATATTTTTACTTTGTCCTGGACAGCCATTCATACGGATTAAGAAATAAAACAAGCAGGAAATGTCAGTGAAAACGATAAAATCAGATAACACACGTCTGTGTTCATACATACATTAACCATGCTGCACACATGTTTCTCTAGCAAGACAACTATGTCTAACGTACAACACAAATGTATTATACATTTTTCATATAACAATAAAATCAAACTGTGTCCAGTACTTACGTGAAAATATCTTTATGGTCTTTTGAACTTTCACAACTATAAATACGTTATTAACATATCTACGAGACATTAATTAAAAATAGAATTTGTGATTATTTTTATGGAACTAGTATCACGTTGAGTTTCTAAGCCATAATGATAATAAACGTATGCATGTTTGTTGAAATATTGTATTTATTGACCTTGGAGTAGATTTCGAATTGTAATACTTATTCTTTATTTTTATTGGATGTGTAAAATTTACTCTCCATTACTGTACATTTCTATACATCAGATAATTTGATTTTGTGAATTGTATTCGGACGAATGGTGTGCGAAAAAAATATTTAATTAAGAGTCTTTCTTCATTCGTGTCAAATAATGAATTTCATTTGGCGAGGATGACTGGCAGCTAATTCGTATGAGCACAACTGCTAGACAAGGTTATTTTTCGCTGATATTTTCAATGGCACGGTTAAAAACGGTGATTTTAGCGGATTCATCAGCACCATGCTTACACATCTGTCGCTACATCAACTGGTGATACAGTTGGACGAGAATAGAGTACAAGAGAGCGAGAGATAGAGAGAGAGTGAGAGAGAGTGGTAGGGCTCTCAGGTAAAGGTTCCGCGTGCAGTGCTAGTGAAAGAGATCAACAGATGGATGAGGGACGCGGCAGGGTGCGGGACTGGCAGAGCCACACACGAAGCACGGCCACACCGTGGACCACCCAGAGCGACCCCCGGTTCGTCTCTACTCTTATGCCCACGTCCGGAGATCTCCGTTTACCGCCGTGGATGCTGCTGCCGGCCCGAGCTCCACAATTCACGGAAATCGCGAATATTGTAATCAGCGGGTGCATTAATCATCGCACACGAGCCTGACACACGCAACACACACACATATACGTATGTACATACGTAGATTGTATACACGCACGCGCGCTCTTCACCTTACTTTCACTCTTCATGACCAGATATTGTAAACATGCGGAAATAATCAATATGTGCTATTTGTCACTACAAGCACTTAAACATTTCTGACATTAGTTTCTAGTAAGTGATTAGAACTAATTATGCTCTATTTGAAAATTAATTTATTTAAAACGAATATATTACCTATAATGTAATAATATTCTATACATACTACATAGAAGCATCCAAAATTAAAGAAAATTTACGAGCCGAAATAGCCAACAAAAAAAGTAGCCGTACTAATAAGAACTCATCTGTCATCAAAATGAACCCACTTAGAATCCAGATGGAACAATGCCAAATGTTTTGTAGTTTTGTTACAGTGTTAATAAAACATTGTGAGTTATATGAGCTGTACGATGGACCTCACAGAAATATCCGGTAGGTGTATATTTATGTACTTTCTATATTTTCCACTTACAGCATGCAATGACGCAAAATGGTTTAGAGCAATTTAGAGTGAGAACTCATTTTATCGTGTACATAATAATAAATTCCTTGGAAGTAAATTGATTTCAACACATTCAATATGATTGATGTATTCAGTGAAAGATTAATTAAATCCACCCCATGTATCTCTGGGTGCTCTAGCTCTTCTGCCTGTTGGTTGTGGCGGCTCATATTGTCTTGGCCTTGCCGCCGGGCTTGGTACACGAGTAGAAGGTCCTGCGTCCGATGATGCGGATGGAGCTGTTCCTCCAAATACATCTATTGGCGGTTCTGCAACTTCTTGTCGCTGCCCTACATTAAACTCTTCTAAATCTACGTCTTTCCATTCGGGCCTATCTTTTATTGGTACACGTTTCTTCTTTTTCACGACACGATGCTTTGTAGGTGCTGGTTCCTCTGCAGGTAATGCTGGTGTTGCTTCCTCCGCAGGTGCTGCGCTAACTTCTTCCGCTCCAGTTTGGAAAGGTGGTCTATCTTTTAGAGATGTACGTGGTTTCTTTGACACTGTCTTTCGTACAGATTTTGTTAGCTGCGTTTGTCCAGATTCCAATTTCTCAGTAATAGTTTCAGTTACAGTACTAGTTGCAACTTCTATAGGACGTTGCTTAATAGTAACTTTTTTCGCTGGTTGTTTTTTCTTTTTAGCAACAACTAGTGCTTGTTCCTCTGACTTTGAAGGTGCCTTACTTGTTTCTTCTGATACTATCGTATTTTTCAGTTCGTTATCTAACTGATGTAATCTGAAATTAAGTAATATCATTGGATGAGAAAAGTGTACTCTCTGCTAAATATTTTATCTATTAACTTATTTTCCATAGCTGCTTGTTGTTGTTCAAGTTGTGCTTTCTTTTCTTCAGCTTCTAGTTCTTCTTGAATTGCTTCTGCTATTTCATTTCGTTGTATCTTCTTCAGATTATTTAGACGTTCTTGCAATTTAATATTCTCAGATTTAAGCCTTTCGCCTTCAGATTGCAGCCATTGTAAACGATGATATGCTACATGTCTCCTTGCTTCATTTACTTCCTCGTCATCTGGAATCTATTCACATACAATTATTATGTATATATATTTTTTTATATAAATATTTGCGTTTATGATTACTTCTGCCAATGCGAACAATGTGTTCAGGTATGCAGCTGGATCTCTGTAGTACTGTTCGAAATCAAACCCTGGTACTCTGTCTTCTATCTCTTGAAGTAAACGCACCATTTTTTGAATCAACAACTCTTGTCTTTCTGCGTACATTTTAGCTAATTCTAGTTGTTCGTTTGTTATGACGTCAGTTACATCCTGCGACATGGTGTCGTAGATTTTGATGACCATTTTTCGAAATTGTTGTAGATCTTCTGCCATAACTTGTGCAAGAGCTGCTCCTGTAGTTATTAATCATTCGTAAATGAAGTTTAAAACTATACGTATTTCTAAAATACCTTTGTCGCCTGTATGTGGACTAATTAGTATTAAAAAATCTTCAAGTGAAATAGCTTGATTTTGAATTTCTTTCATTACATTTTTCAAAGCAGGCAAATCTTCTCCGGGCACTGGTCTTCGTCTTTTAAATTTACCAGGCAAAGGAGCTGGAACTCCTAAACCGGAAGCCTTTTTCTCAGCCATCTCCTCAGTGTACTAATATCTTATTTCAGAAGCAATAATGTACATATGAATACCAGATTAATCCAAGTTAATATTATTATAGTCAGCATATCGTGAAATTTGTATATTCCCCCCAAATATAATTTAACAAATATTTGATTTTGAAATATCTTCTAATTTCAATGCACCATAATTTATGAAAATGATTTCTGACAGAACCAAAAAGTCACAGTAACGTTGTTTATATTCATAAAATTTTCACAGATCACTTATATATTTTTATCACTTTGTTCTTTTGTTTTCTGCCAAGAAAGCATTCGAAGAATGTTATCTGCTTAAGAATTTTAACACAGAAGCTTTTAAAATTGTGTAGGAAGTAAAATTCTTTATGATAAGTAGAGATAAAGAAAAAAATGTTAGCTATAATAGTGACCTACTGTTGTCACAAGTGACACCTACTTAGAAATATTAAAATAACAAGACTGTCAGTCAGCTTAAGAAAATAGTAATCACAACACAAGAAAATCAACAACGTGTTAGTTTTCTCCTTTTAAGTCAAAAGATAATACAGAGAATCAATTCTTCCGCAACGATACTTGATGTTGTTTATTAGGTATGTACGAATATCTTGCGCAATTTGAATATATAATGAATCTCACATGATACAGAGAATATAGGAAATATTCAAGCATCTTTACAAATTCAGTATTAATTAAACGTAGGATCGACTTTTTGGAAACCGATCGTTTATTAAATTTATAATAACTACCAGACTAAATTAATAGGCACTGCACAATTATATTAATATCAGTGACAATTAACACTGAAAAAAAATATTGCACATTATAGTTTTAATATGTCATAAATCATAAATTATGCAAAATATTTTATATTTTGAAATTAAACTTGAATTCAGTGTAGTATTGAAACAGATGTTTATATTTTATTACATTTATTCTTAATATTGTGCATGAGCTAAATTGACAAGCTCATTAATGAAGTAAAGAACTTGTTCTGATGACTTCATTAGCGGTAACCGGGAGCGCCAACGCGAGCTTGTTTAAGACAAACCGACCTGTGTGTATGTGTGCGTGAATTAATTTTTTATAAGACGAAAAATAGATCATGTAATTAGAAAAAAACTTATAATATATTACCCTTCTTGCTGTCTGCTAAAATATGTTTTATATTAATTAATAATAATTAATTTAAGACGAGATGAAAAATAGAATTAATGACATAAATAAATTAGTACATTTGTGACAATATCATGTATTGTAAATAATCCTATACGCACAGCATATGAACTTAAATTAATTTGTGTGGAACGAATAAATGAAATACATGTTTTGTTGAACGCAACTCTGTATGTAATAGATTGATTACTTCTGTTAGTCATGCTAAATTGTGTTCTACTTTGATAAGTAATCTGAACTAAATAGTCAATTTTAGAAAGTCATTGATATTTTGCCGAGGTCATGATAAATTAAATTCATTTAGCGTATGATTCATAATTATCTTGAACAATGAATATAATTTAAAAATAAAATACTGGTTTTGAAATAACATTGTATCAATGGCAAACATATATTTTGTCACGCGTGATAAAAATAGCATATATTGAAATTTGCTTCAGGCGTGTTTACGTATTTAATGCACTGTAATTTATTTCATATGCAAACTTATTGTGAACTTGAACTGATATGATTACATGTTATTATTTGTATGTATGTTAATCAAAATGTAAAACATATGTTTAACATATGTACATTTACATGGAAAATAACAAACCGCATATGTAAATTCATGAATGAAACAATTCCATTGTTGTATTCAAAAACTTACCATTCTTAATCTTATTCAAATATTAACACGGCAATAATTTTATGCATAGAGCAACTAACGTTAAATTGATGGAACTATAATTAAAGTAGGTTGTTCTTATCTCAGAATAAAACTGATGATCTTGATTTGAAAAAATTAGACAAGATACAGTTTCTGATCATTGATACTGATGGTTATAGAAATGTTATCAATATTAGATCATTTGGGAAGAGATTTTCCGGTTAGATAAAATATAACTAGCTGTTTGAAATGGTGATAGAACACGACCGGCTGCTACTGATCCTGTTCTTTGGTGGTCTAATCTAGACTACATAATCGGCCAGCATGATAAAACTATCAGAGTTCATGAAAATGTCATTAGCATGCGGGCACCCCCTTCATTACTGCTGACAAAATAATCTCTATTGTTTCAAGGGATCTGCTTCATACGCTCAAACTTGCTACATACTTGTTATATCTCATACACAACAGTTCTTCGAATTAAAACAAAATTACATAATATATTGTATTCAAAATGATACTAGTATTTGCATCGAAAACAAGTATATTAATATCAATTTGTATGGTTCAGAAAAATAATACCGATATATTATTATAAGGATTACAAAAGTTATCGAGACAAAACAAATTTTTTTTTTCAAAATCGACCCTTGGAATGATGCAGCGAATTTTGTATGCAGAATGAAAGATGATTGTAGTCTGCGTCGGTAGACATGTCTGAATGTGCGCATTCCATACCAAATGACATAGGTAGTTATATCAGATTATAATTTGAAGACAATTTCAAACATGCTACACCTGTCTGCTGATCGGTGCAATGAAACAAGACATCATAGTTTTTATATAAAAAAATTATAATTGCTACGAAGAACTTACATCTGTATTTAACTGTAATTATCTTATTATTCAAGTATACACGCTACAGTGGAAAAAGAAATAAAATGTTCAAAAAAACGTACAACAAAACTAATACAAAAATTTATCTTGGTTTAAAAATGCTGAAAATAAAACTAAATAATATATAGAACAGAACTTTGTATATTTGAAAAGTGTGTTACGGACAGTTCTTTGTCACGATCGTGATCTTTTTATTTGTGAACAAAAATTCCACTGTAATTTTAAAAACTAAATTCTAGTTTGGAGACTTAGCAAGTGACAAGTTTTTCTACTAATTATTAATTATTACACCTCGGTATAAAAAATCAAATAAAATGAAACGTTAATAACGGATGATTTAAAGCTGCAATTCATCAGATTTTATGCAGTCCATTGTATTTTAGTCTTCATAGAATTTTTAGTTAATAATTACAGAAATCTTTTATATGCTAATATATTTTGTACACCGTAAAATAGAGATTGTCGATTATATACATAATAATATGTACACATAGTCGCTCAATACAAAATATTTAAATTTAGAAAAAACAGTATGTAGTTATACATATTATAAAATGTATAAAAATATCACTTACCTTGATTAAGATTGGAATTGTAATTTTGATTAGGTAATTCCTTTTTATGTTAAGCTAACGATAATAAGCTTCTTTATTTTATACAATACATTATCTGTTATTTAAATGGGTTTTCAATATCTTGCATAAACTTGTAGGAGTATCAAAAATAATCTTGTGTTGCGTCAACGATTATTTAATTATATTTATTGTGTTAGGGACAAATATATTAATATTTTATAGTAAATGTAATATCTGTATGTAATCTGGAACACGTGTATTTACAATTTACATGGTTATTTTATATTTGCCATATAGTAAATCGAAGAAAGATATTTGAATAAATGTTAATCTGTATTATTTATTTCTCCACTTTCATATTTTTCTAACATTTTTTTAATAATTATACACTTAGTCAAATGACACTCACAGGGTTCCGGATGAGTTATTTCATCCGAGTCCAACATGATCATTTCAATATCATATTTGCGGCCATCGTCTTTAGATTTTTGTAAACTTAATTCATAAGCTATTGGTGTTCCTTGCTCAACTGGTATCTCAGTAGGTAATACAATTACCGTTTGTTTCCAATGAGTTGATGGATTGCCCGGAGCCGTGGATAATACAACAGGTTCATTATCTGATGTCGTCGTTGGAAATTGACATGTAAACCACAGGCAAAGACCTTGATACAGTCCACTTTTGTTAGCAGCAATTACGTTTTGGAAATACAAAGTGTCCAGTTCTTCTAAAGTGACATTTCGCAAATCAGCCCAGAAAATAGAACTACCTTCATGTAGAAGATTGTCTTTAGAAATGTCTAAAACATCTGGTTTCGTAGATTTCAGTTCACGATAGCGTACACCAACGGACTGCATTGAAATTCCACTTACGTTGTTCCAAAAACTGTACATCGATGGTACACTGAAAATAGAATATATTAATAAAATGCATCAGCTGATTATAGTTCTAAACTAACCTGCATGGCGCGGAATAAATTGTCGCCGATTCAGGAAACATAAGACCTCCTTCTTTTAAAAACTTATCTCTAGCCATTATCACAGAATCTAACATTCCTTCGTGTAGTAAATAAAAACCCATCCATTCTGAAATAATTATATCTACTTTCAAGTCATTTGGCAATGTTAAATCTTCTACTTTACAGTGAATAACCTAAAATATATATTTGTCTTTGTAAAATAGCATACACCAAGTATACCATAACACAAACCTCTATAATATCTTCTAATTTATTTTCGTTAACAACTTCTTCTGCAACTTTGTACAATCCGCTGGCTTCTACAGCATACACTTTGGACGCCCCTGCTTTTGCACAGAAAATAGATAAAATACCCGTACCTGCCCCAACATCCAGCACTGTTTTTCCTTTGATAAAATCTTTATTTTTGCAAACTGCTCGTCTATATGCCTCATTCCTTGGTTCATCTTGCAGCATTAAATAATGTACCTGAATGAGAAAATAAAACTCATAATAGAAAAAAAAACAATTCAGTTCCATTTAGACTATTTATTTAAATAAATATGACAACAATCTCACAGCTATATGACTAGAATAAATAAATAACATTCTCTAGTTTTATAAATTACGCAAAATGTTCTTGTATAAATTGATCGCGTATTGCAATCGCAGACTGATCCGCGTTTAATGGTTTATCTAATGGAAATATTCTTTTGATTTCTTTTCCTTTCGGTTCAGTAACTGGTTCAATACAATTAGCCTCTGGTAATTGTTCATTGTGTTTCAATGCAATATTATGTAATACGGCTGTTGCATGAATAATAGAGCGTGTTGTTTCTTCTTTATTTGCAAGAATTGTCGTTAAACATTTGAACCGTTTCTTCCATAATTCAATAGCTTGTGGTACATTATAGGTATCATTATGTGCATTATTATATTTGACTTCAGCTGGTGTTTTAGGATTGCGAATGACAGTTAAAATATTTTGCATCTGAGGATATGTGGAGCTGGCCAGAAGGAATCCATTCAATTCATTGGAGTCTAGACGACGTTTTATGTCACTAATATTAAAAATTTTACTTTCATGCGTCGATCCTGGCCAACGAGATAAAAAGTCCAAAAATTCCAAATTCGGACCACATACCATCTAAGAAACGTGAATTAATGAAATACTGTCAGGTATTGAGTAATTTTTAATGTTTACCTGCACTTTTAATGAATAATAACCGTGTTCATTTAAATAAGCTTCGGAAATTTGTCCACCAGGATTTTTTATTCCAACGTGTGTTGCTCCCAAACATCCACACACGTTGGGAAATTTAGTATCATTATAAAACGTTTTAGTTATTCGCCTAGTTTCTGCAGGAGACGGATATTTAATAAAGATATGACGAAGTTCTGCTAATAATGTGGACACTTTTACGATTAAACGTGATATTGTTGGTTGGCTTACGCCATGTATATCGTCAATCATAGACTGGAATGTTCCCGTCGTCATGAATCTTATTGTTATTAACAATTCAATCAATGGAGGTACTGGTTTACCTCGATTGGTGCTACGTTCTAACCCATGAACAATAAGATCTAATACATACATTACAGTTTCTTTTGAAAGCGAATATCTTTGTTTAAATTCTACTTGCGAAAACATTTCTATGGGATTTGTCATGTCTCTTAAGGGCCTTTGTGGAATTTTAATATCTTCCAAGCAAAACTCGTCATCATAACATATTTCATCTAGTTTTTCTTCTAAAGAACTGTCTCTTTCGAAATCACTAACTAAATCAACAGTATCTACTATATCTATTATTTGCAAAAATTTTATTATATTCGAGTATTTATTCATGTTTCACACATATATCGAACAAGATTATACGTAAATGTTGTAAGTTGTTGTCATAGATACTATCTAACCTCTAACTTATGTTACACATACAATTGAGTTATGTATATACGTACTTATAATTCGTAATGAATTAAAATTTTACCTCTAAATCTTCGTAAGCCCCGAAATATTCGGATTGTGAACTGTCATTATCCTTCATATTTCTGTAAAATTACTTGAAATTGAAAAATAGTTATAGCACATGCACCAAATTTGAATCACACTGTCAGTCCTACTACCACCGCCAACATTAAAGTTCGATTGCTAGTTAAAACCTTTCCATTCAAATTATATGAACGCATTCTACGTACTGTAATTTCATTTAGTAACTGATTTTCAATGTTGTATTATTTATCAACTTAACAAGAACATAAAAATTATATGAATACCATAGCTAATCTAGTGCTATAATAGTATAATATGAACGTATTGCAATATTAAAGTTCACAACTGCAATTTCATTGGCATGTATAACTCCAAGCCTTGTGAAAATATATCTATTTGTTATTATCGCAGATCGATACAAACACATGTCACACATTTCCTGCGCTTTATCATTATGATTTATTTACACCATGGACTATTTACCAGTTTTAATAATAATAATAAAAAAGAACGCACCCTCATTCACCAACCTAACAACCATTTGACAGCTGTCATCCTAGATACGTCAAATTGCAGATCTAAAATGTCAAATATATAGATATATTTAATTATATGTTATTTAAGATGAAACAACGACCTAAGTAAGTAAACAATATACTACAAGATAGATTTTTCTTTTAATTTCAATATATTCGAATTTTTAGATTTCGTGTTCATGATGTACAGGATAATAATGATAATAAATACATAAATAATGAGGAAGGTACCGAAATGACAACTAGACAGCATAGCAACCAACGAACAATTGATACTCCGATAAATGAAGGTGATACATTACAAGCTTTATCTATTCGTTACCACTGCTCAGTAAGTACTATTCGTACGAGGAAGAAAAACACAATATTTTAAAATATAAATACAGTTCTTGCACATATTGTTTTTTAGGTATCTGAATTAAAAAGATTGAACAATTTACTCAGAGACAATGAAATTTTTGCTAGACGTACTATAAAAGTTCCTTTTCGTGCTTTCTCGATGGTAGCTGTGCATAAAAGTGGCGACACTTCACCAGATGTAAATCTAACGAAGAAGAGTGTGGATCCGAATATATTAAAACAGAAATTATCATCTGTATCAACATCTGTCGAAAGTAATCCTAGTATAAGTAACGGATTAGTTGACAATAATTTAATAGACTTAGCACCGAGTAACAAAGAAAATAATTTTAATGAAATAATATTCAATACGCGTATAGCGGAGAAAGAAGAAAGTGATGGGGAAGTAGAAGAGGCTTTCTCCGATGAGGAAGTTCAGTTGTTACCTAATGTTGAGGTAGCAGAACCAGTATCTGGAGAATTTAATTGCAGCGGGGCTGATTGGGGGATGTCATGGCCCTTATTGCTTGCTATTATTTTAATAGTAGCTTTTGTAGGACCACTTATTTATATATTTTATATAGCAGAACATCCTGAAAAATATCACCATCACCGATAGCGTACATGCGCATGCTATGTAAAAATGCTTATAACTCGTGCCTTAAAAACTAACGATATGTGAACGAGAATAATGAAATTGACTCAACAAGTGCCTTGAACATTGTACAGTATTTTGGAGACGTGAACAATAATTTGCCCAGGAACATGGAGGAATATCAGTTACCGGAATTGATTGGACCATTAATTGTGAATTATGGACGTAGTGTATGTTTTTATATTTGAAAGGTGATTTTATGAAATGTATATGAATGTTTGATAATTATAAGTCATTAGAACAAATATGTTACGATGTGGTTGTGAAATACAGCAAGTAAAGTAAATGTTTGTTTTGTTTTTTATTCATCTTTATACTAAGTACATACAGTAAAGAATACTTCATCATACATACAATAAATGATAAAAATCAATACCTATTATCTAGAAAAATATTTGGTTGAAGATTTCAATTTTTTTAATCAATCATCATCATGGAACAATAAAAAAAGGTGTAACTTTGTACTGATTTACATGTTCCCTGATATCAACATGTATTAGTGTTATATTTTAATTGTTAATTTCCTTGTTTACATAATATATAATATACTTATAATTAATTACATATTTCTCTCTCAATATTCAGTTTTGTGTTTGTGTATAAAAATTAAACTAAAATGCTGTTCCGAGCACCAGTAAATAGTAGTGGTAGCTCGTTGAACAGCAACATGGACCCCGCCCCCCTCCACACACACATACAGTCCATTGCGTATTTCAGTTATTTCACATAGAAAATGAAGTAATGAGAGACAGAGACATGATCCAACTACATTCTACATACTCAAGGAATAAAAACTAAAAATGCAAATCCTTTGGGGCTACATGATTCAGACAGAGTAAACAGTCTAACTGAGGGATATCTAACGTACAAACATCTGTGGAATGTATGCTATTCAATAGCAAACATGATGATCAAATAAAATAACAAAATTCTATTCAGATAATTACTTTAAAATTACTAACCGATGGATAATATATAAACATATTGGCGTATAAGTATAGAGAATAGATGAACTGAAATATACTTCTAATATATATAATATATGATATTGTGTATTACATCCACGATGTAGAGTTATATAGGCGCCTTCTAGTAATTGTTACGGTCATTATTATCATGGACACTGAAACACAAGAATAGACAACATATTAATATTACACTAATATATCCACATACAGACAGACAAACAGCTAGATAGATAGATAGATGAATGAATAAAGATATACGTTCCATTACCAACCCAAGCAAATATATATACATGTATGTATGAACGTTGCATGACAGCGAAGCGATGAGTCCCAACAGCCGATGCAGACAGCTTTGTGGGAGGATTAGTGATTCCTTGTTTCTCGAATAAAGAACAACAAAATCACTAGTCTTCCACACAATGCCTGTCGTCAAGTTAGTGCACTCTCCACACACCGATACTTCATAGGTTAGTTTTCTCTTCCAGACCATATAGAGTCCATTCAAATAACAAGACAAGAAAATATTCAGTCACATAACAACCACCATAGATATTAATCAACAATCACATGTTGCATGTATGTTATAAATGATTATTTGTCACAGCATGTTATTCATTATATTACACATGAAAGCAATCCAAGTATACATCATGTACAGAAATGTGCATTCGTTAACCAAGCCACACTCACCTCTGTTGTAACAAATATTGTGCCATTTGTATTTGGTTGGGGAGTCCAGTGATGGTTATTATTCTGTCATTTGAACCGGGCAGTGGTTCATCAATGGTGATACCGGCACCTGAATCTGCACGTATCTTACGGATTCTACCACCACCTTTACCAATTATTGCACCAGCCAGCTAAAACAGAAAATTATACAATCAATAAACAAAAGTTTGACGAAATATTTGTGAAATGGTATTACATCTTTTGGAATTGTAACTTGTGTTGATGTTTTTCCTGGGGGTCCATTCATTCCGCTGCCTCCCATGTTACCACCGCCCATACCTCCCTGAGGTCCTGGGCCCATGCCGCCCATCGGTGGTCCTTGGTTCATACCTCCGCCCAAATTTCCGGGCGGCATCATATTAGGTGGTGGCTGATTCATCATGTTACCGCCACCGTTCATCGGACCACCCCATCCGTCGTTGCGATCATATGGTCCGCCCATATTTCCGCGAGGCGGTGGACCCCCATATCCGCCTCTAGGTGGGGGTGGGCCACCCATGTTGCCGCTGTAAAATAATGATAATGTCAGCGGGCAAGTTCCACATTTATATTAAGTTCACGCTGTATGCAATCACAGTCACTGACCCCATTGGTCCACCGCGTGGTGGTGGTCCACCGCGGTTGTTGAAACGGCCGCCATCACGGTCTCTGCCTCCGCGAGGTCCGCTTCCACGGCGGTCGTTTCCACTGCCACCATAACCGCCGTACTCTTCAGCGTAGTAGTCATCATAGTTATGCGGATCATACGGGTTTACTGGTCCTTTGATTGGATTCTGAAAGTGCAAGTATTCACCATTTAGAATATGTTCCATTTCACCAAATATTTGTAAATACTTACAGTTTTGATTAGTGTAACAATTTCACGAATGGAGTCAATGCATTTATTCGGTTTGCCAACAATCTGAATGATACGATCTGTACTTTGTGGTGCACAGTTTGAGAAAATCTTGATACGAGCACCAGTTTTCTGAAAAAAAAAAAATCACAAATTATTTTACATAATTGTAGAGTATTTGATTTATGTAGTAACAGTAAAATATAATATAATATACACAAGATATTAGTTGTAACTATACAGTAAATAAATGAGGGTATATTCAGTAACTGGGTCAGTAATTTACCCGGCCAAAGTATTTTTGTTCATAGATGTGTACACATTAGCTAATATTCAATACAAAATTAACAAAACTCCCACGGAGCATATCTTTAACCACACTAGTTTGAAAAACACAAAAATTGAAAATGCACTTTGATTGAAATAGTTTACAGAAATAAAAAAACCTCAAGTACAAAATATATTCGCAGAACAGAATAGATATATTCGTGAAATGATTTTCGTTAAATAACCTCGTCGTTATATTGTAGTACGGAAGAAGGGTTAACATACTCACTCACACGCACACACACACATTCACATACACGGCACTGAGAGCACAACGCGATGTACAGGGTTCTATAGACGGTTTAGCGATGACTAGCCGCTCGTTCGTTTGCTGCCGGCGTCTGAACGTGCAGAGAGAGAGCCGTTGCGGCAGATATTGATTGTGGGGTTCCCGCAAGTGGCGCGCCGGTCCGTCTCCACACGCGATACGGGGCGCGTGCGTTCCGGCCACCGACACCTTGCCTCACCTGGTCAGGTGTGCATAT
>JAGJTL010000039.1:3339340-3351192 GCA_022063505.1 Calosoma granatense
TATATATATATATATGTGTGTATGTGTGTACATATATACACGTGAGCACGTACGCACGCACGGGAAATGATTCAACTAACCGCAACGGAAGCCGGGACAGCGGCGCATATGCCAACTACTACAAAACAACGGTCCGTTGGTCGTATTTCCTCAACCAAACGCATTGGAATAATACGTAACCACCACTGTGTACACCACATGGTGTGTGGTTAATGCATTAACAAATGCTGTACTCGCACACACACATGTATTCCCCGTATCTGTACAAAGATCTGCCAAATAAATACCAGGAAATACACTTACGCGCTCATCAAGATAAATCTTCAACACGTTTCCGAATGCACAACCTTTCCGGATAGGTATCTCTAGTTACATTACAAATACAAAGACTTTTGACAGAATTAACGGAATTCGGAAGCAACTAAGCGGATCACAACTGGAACGTTTTACTCTTAACGTAATACATATTTAATTTTTGCTGAAGAAGAACGTTCAAATAAGCTTTGCGCTGAAGTTCAATTGATATAAATCGACTAATTCATAGTCTCGCCAGTAAAATTGCAAACATTAAAACGTTATTCATGTTTTTATTAAAGCCATAAATTAAAAAAAAAACAAGGAATATATCTTAATGGATAATCTAGTAGATGGATGCTTTAATTATCACCAGGTAATTATTTCACGAACATGTCCCCATATCGATTTTCCGAGGAAAAAAAGGGAATACGTCATGCGTCAAGACAATGAAAAAACGTCAAGTAAAGAGAAAAAAGTAGTTGCACGACTTCATATCGCATGTAAATCGGGTTCGTGGTATTTTTGTCGCGTTGAATGCACGAACAATTCAGTCTGAAAACGTGATGCGAGACTGTGCTATCGTCGCTTGGAATCAGCTACAGGTGCACACAGCACAGCTGAACAGCCTTACTGATGCAAACATTTCACAAAATAACGGCCTCGACACCTGACCACATCAACACGCCCACGACTGGCGACAAGCAGACGTGCACAAGACAGAATAGACCAGTTTCCTTTCATTATATACAAACAATGCAGTGACTAACATTCGTTCTTGAGACACAGATGATTACACACACCGTACGACAAAAAAATATACCTGCTGCAGTATAGTTTTTCCGTGAATTCTTTCATATTAGACAAAGAACAGACTAATGAACAACTATGTATGTATGTGTTCTTTACACTAAATACCCTCTTTCAGATTTGATGGTTGAAGAATTTTTTTTTGTAGCAGAAATTGTTTTTATTTGCTCGTTTTTCGCTTAAAACTTAGTACAAAAGATACTGGAATCAATGTTATTAAAACGATTACAAAAAAGATCACGACAGTGTTAAAGTGACAAAAGGGCTTGTCTTTTCATTGTGAATTAATGTATCGGCAGAAAAACCGGTTGAAACGTGTAGAATATTTGAAGAAGTATCAATCAAATCTGACACATGATTTCGTATCATATTTAATTTACGTTTGATTTCCATGTAGAACACAAAAACCACACTAGGGTTTTATGAGCGAAACAATCAAATACAGAGTGAATATTGAATGAAATTGTAATTATATTTTACAGTAGCGGTATCATTACACGAGAATCAAGTATTTATTATTGACATATTTCATGTAGTTAGTGAAATGTACAAGCGTATCTGTATCATGTGGTACATAAATCATTCAAACTGCCATACATGTGAATTTTCTGTACATTTATTTAACAAAACATTAACGGTCACGTGTATGCGAACAAACGGACACATTGTGTAACAAAGTTCGTTACCAACTGTGCACATGTCGGTAAACAATGCAACTTTATATTGTTACAATGGCAATTGTATATACGAGTTGTATACGGGAAGTAAGAAAGTCGATAACTAGTGAAAATGCCTTATATTTATCGTAAATGTATGACGTAGCTGCTTGGATTTCCATTAATATTAGAGAAGTGGTGACAGAAGACACCTGGCACTGGCACCAGTGTTTACAACGGTTGTACTGTTGTAGAGCTGTTGTGATAATTAGATCCCGTCACACAACACACAACAAACAGCCCTTTCAACGGTTCAACGTCACCGCCGAATGAACAAATTTTCCAAACATGCATATGCACGTACATCAATTTTCCTCTTTTAATTAATTGAAAATATTTAATTTCAACTATAATAAATATTTCAGTTTTATTTGTTATTAAATAGAAACAATAAAAGAATGGAATGTCATATAATTAATTAAAATCAGGCTTCAAATGAATCTGTGAAATTAAAAGTAGTGTTTCGTTATTTTCAATCAAGCTTCGATAAATTGTTCTCGATGTAATGTTACAAGGTAATCGATATGTTTCTGTAAAGCTAACAGCAAGCAATGGTACATTCTTAAATGAGTACAATTTGATCTCTACAACAGTTTAATTAAAATGCTTTCCAAGACAAAGCATATCGAGTACTGTTTTCTAAAGTGTACATTTTTATTTCAAATACTTTTATATGTATACCTGTATCTGTAGACTATTTTGTTCTTATGAAATGAGAATGTAAGAAGACAGCGAATTATGAATTTAAAATAGCGTAATTGTAAGTTAGTGGTAAGTGAATTAACTAGTATGAAAAGTAGATTTATGGTTTTAATTTATGTTCGTCGGATACGGAAATTAACTAGCACGTCGGATACTGAACCACAGTTTTCATTCTACTTTCAATTAACAACTTTGATTATAACGTACATGTCAGATTCAGTAACTGGTATCGTCCCACAAATATTTAATCAAACTCCTCTTCGACTTCCGACGTAAGTAAATTGCTTCTCTAAGGTTCGTTCCGAGTTACCTATGGTTTCAGCAACAAGATTTATATGCACCTGGTATGCGTGAAGTTGTCGACTTCAAACTCCTAGCCCGGGGAATGTCTTTGTCTTGAAGCCTACGCGAGTGACAGTGTTACCGGTGAAATGGCGCTGTGCGCCACAGGAATTGTTCATTTACTGAACAATTCTCCATTAACTCAACTTCTACACATATTGTTTTCCGGAGTAACTACGGAACGACACTCTAATGAAACCTACCGACGAATGGAGCGACGAACGAATGACTTGACGTCGTTAAAAAACAACTACACACGCACACACACACACACGTTCCTTCATAGCATCCTTACAATGAAATCTGAGAATTTCTACAAAACTATTTATGCTAGGATGGAAAAAGTAAAATCTTTATAGAAACAAGATCATAGCAGAGGAGGATATAAAATTATGTTTTCTCAGAAACATCCAAATGTATTTTCTCTCTAGATTGCTAAATTAATATTTCAAAACGATTTTATATTTCCTTTACAGAAAGTTATTGTTTTATTATGTATTAAAAAGAGCAATATGTAATATTAACGTTGAAAATAAAATTGCTTGTATGTTTGAATATACGAAGAGTACACTTGATATGCTTGTGCATATATTACTTGACTTGATATGAAGAATCATCAGCCATGTTTAGTTAATGTTGTTTATATGAGATAAGAAAACCAAGAGAACGATACGAGCTAGCTGTTGAGCGTCTATTCTAAAATGAGAGAGTAACTTCTTTCAATACCCTGCAGTGTTTGATGTAAGGAAATGTTCTTGTCAGCCGAACATTATTAAAATTCACTGACTTTGAAGGGGATAAAGTCGAGAAAAATCTACAACGGTTTGCTCATATTACACGACTGGAAATTTGATTAGGAAGGAACGTTTTAGTGGAAAGAAAACATGAAAATTCGAATGCAAATATTATACAAACTGTTCTGCCAGTGTATCCTTAAAATCAATAGACCTACTGCTTACACTTGATACTGCTCTCGGGAAAGAAATAAAACCAAAGTATATATACACACACATCTATATAGACAGTGGTGAGAGTTGGAGCGGCTTTTTCGGCAAACATTTCACATTTAAATTTCCAAGAAGGTATGAACTGTGCGGATAAAAATATGTGTATGTGCATCGATCGATAGGTGGTACGATATGATGTCATCACTGGGGAATTTAATGCCACGTCATGTTATTACGTCAAGCGTCGGAGCTGCTTGTTTTGCTGGGGCTGTGCAAAGCCAGTGCGCGAAGGGGGGACTTTCGGTCACCCCCTTTGCACGGTTATGAAAGGGCGCCACTGGTTGCGGTAGCAAGGGGTTGACGAAGTAGCTGGGTGTGACAACGTGAAGGGGAAGTGTCACGATTTATTAAAAGGAAGACCAATTTTACAACTCACCGCAGTTTTCTAAGCTAATAACAAACTAATTTTTTAAGTAATTTACATACAAACATGATTTATGAATAATGTTACCTCTGCACAATCATTATTTCAAAAGCAATAATATGCTTCATTAAATTTGTTTTAATATTACATGAATATATTAATAATATAATATATAGACATTTACCAGAATATATTCAATTAAGATTTTATGTAACGTGAAACATGTATGATACTAATACATATTTTAACGAATGTTACAATGGTATTGTATTATGTCCAATTATTATTTCGATATAATTAAGTATTTTCTAACAAAGCGTTGACAATTTCTTCATTTAGCATAAAAGATCATATGGAAAGCACAAAGCTGGTAAGTTCAAAATCAAAAACGGGCAAAACATCAAAAAGCTTCAACAAGCTCTGACGTCAATGATTAATTTCCGGACAAAAATTTTTAAAAAGGAAATAATAACTGGCAGTCAGAAGAGGTAATTAGTGATAAATGAGGCTTCAATCAATAAATACAAGGAAACAATATAAAACGGTTTGACAAACTAGAAAATATTCATCAAGTGAAGAAAACTAACAATTAAATTGCTTGCTATTGCGTAGTAAGAACGAGACCTGAGCTTGAACATCGATAAAACTAATTAAATATAATTACAGGTAATTGTAAATTTACTTCCAGTTTTCATTTATAGGGCTGCTCTAGTAAAATAATTTCAGTCGAAAATAGAACATGTTCACAATATCAGCATTTGCTGTTTTGTTAGTGGATTCATTTCATTTGTAAAATATCGTATTACAGCGGAATTAGGGTTTCCTGCAGTGTAAGTATATAGCGGGTAATTACGTTTAAATTCTCTCATCTAGAGTTTAAAACGTAGAAATATTTTCATACTGCACACGGACAATGTCATTTCCGATAAAACTTTTTTAATAAAACGATTCAGAGTTTGGAAAATGATGTTGAGAAAATTGTACTGTTTTGTATGGCAACCCGTTGTGATATATTATTTACTGAAATATTTTAATTAAAACTGTTTCCATTTTACTGTTACTGATTTAGAAGAGTATAAATTGTGACGATTCTTTTTTTGCAATATCAGAAATATGAATGAGGGCACGATCAGATATATCAAGGATCAAATGCATTAGTTACAAAGAAATACTGTCAGTGTCCTGAGTAATTTTACAGCCACTTAGGTAAGCAGACAATGTATGGATCCTTTAGAAGGGAGAAATCGGATATCCTATTACCACAAACGAACCATCCCGTACGAGTTATATGAGAACACGGGGACTACAATAGACCTAGGTTAGAACTGATAACCAGTGACAATTGACTTCTGTTGATCTTTCAATAGATTTTAATTTATTCATGTGGAAACATATATTCTATTGTCAGATTTTTTCCAAATGATTTTTAATATAAAAAAATGTCTCTGCATTCAAAGGAATAACATAATTTTTCATTTGATATATCTCAGTTTGAAACGATATAGCCTATAACGAGGTAACTAATTAACGGAATACTGTCGTGCTGAATAGCAAACAGGTTAGTTGGAGCTTTATTTTCCGACTCACATCAATTTTCCGTGAACAATGTATACTAGACTGGTTTATTGGAATAATAAAAGGCTAAGAGTAGACTACTATGTTACGTAATGAAATATGTAATAAAATTAATATTTGCTGTGGTTATATATGTAAGTTGAAAAAGATTATACTAGTAACAGTATCGCTATATGATTTCTATATAAAAATAACATTGGAATATATTTGCATATATGTATATTCTTACCTCACGAAGTTCTTTGATTTTGTATCCTCCTTTGCCGATCACACAACCGGCTTGACTCTGATGAATCATCATACGAAGATCAAGTTCGTCGCCATTTGCGCGAGCCCCGTTCTGTGAACACCGCATGGAGTTATACTGCGTGCACAGAAGACAAATAGGCAACACGTAAGTTAAATTGTTAGTTCAGCATATAACAACTACAACTACTACATACATATGTATAAATTCACATCTATATCTGTCAAATAATAAATGTGAGTCTTCAACTAAATTTCAAACTTATGTTCTATACTCAGTAATTTAACGTATAAATTATATGCCTCGAATAGATTTAAATTGTAGCAAAAGAAACGTCCATGGACTTGATTAACAATTCATCGAAATCAATAAGTGTACACAATCAAACGGAAAAACGTTTTTACCGAAAGTTACGACGCACTAATACGTAAAATATCGACAAGCAGTTTCAGGGAAAATGTCGATTTAAAATTTATATGCACGTACATAAGTCGATACACATGGGCGTGCATTAAATATGAGCAAATGGGGTACATACTTAAGAGAAAAGGTTCAGTATTTATTGAATAGAGGAGAGACTTGGTGAAACTAAATATTTAATTAGTAATTTGATATTTTCATGTGTGAATTCATTGTCAGCAAGCAACTGCATTTGTTTATAGAATCACGTGTTGGTGTAATAAGAGCTTAACAACGTCTATATTCGTGTTATGAGCTTAATAAATTGTGGGTGCCTCCTTTAAGTTATCGTTGAGTATGATTAGATTCTTCCCAATGGATCTGTCAGTTAAGTAATCCGATTTAACACGCGTGATTTCATGTAGGACGAAGCAATACAGCTTGTTTAGTGGAATGAGATTGTTTCATTAGTTAATGGATTAATCGCCACAAAACGTCATTCAATCATTCCACAAATTTGAATATTCTAATTTTCGACCTTCCAGCTTCACAACGCAAGAATTACAACAGTGTTTTTCGTACAATTCTGAATTCAAACAAGATTATTTCGTGATAGATTGAATTATGGATTTCAAATAATAAAATTTTTGTTTAAACATTGAACATTAAGTTCAAAGACATTTTACTAAAATTCTTGAGACGGAAAAGTAAATAGATTAATGACAAGACTTGTATAAGAAAAGACTATATGTAAGGTATTTTTGTTCTTTATGTTTCCTACTGTGATGTATTACTCATCCATCTTCCTTCGGGCTGGGAAAGTTTCGAAAATATGAGAGCAACAAGAAAACAAGATTCAACTGTTAGATACTCAAATACGATACAAATACGAGATTTCCCGAGATAATTTTGGATTTCTGTTACATGTTGCATGGAAAATAAGAAAAACAAGGTAGGACTGTTTGAGAAATACTACTGATACGTGAAATTTTACCCGAACAGTTTTGAATCTGAATGTGTTGGTACTATGTGGAGTTGTTAACTAACTCTATGTTTTTGTTAATTGTTTTATGTTGTCTAATTTTGTTATAAGCATAGATAAGAATATCGACATAATGTACAATATAAAAGGATGTCTGGAACACGCTGTATCACGCGTCTACACATTTACCACAATAATTAATACTCTGTTACATTTCGGAATTTCTACAAATTTTTAATAATACATTTCAGTTAGGAATGACAAAAAAAACACTTTGTAAATAAAACATATAGGAACAAAGAAACACAATTGTAATTAGAAAGCTACATGATTAATATTTAATTGTAGTGGATTACAAAGCTAGCTATTGAACAAACAATATCGTGACATGAATATTTAGTTAAAATAATTGTCAGCCCGAGGCAACATCTTTCAGTTTTTATTCTATATACGTAATTAAGGTTTCACATATTCTGAACGTATGCAGGTACATAAACACCTTGTGAATTTTTTTTGTAGATTAAAGTACGCCAATGGCCGATTGCACATGTTAGCGTCGCGACGGTAGTGGTAGCATATCGTGCACATCGGCGTCTATTGTGGCGGCAACTCGGCACCGGTGTTTCGTGGAACTGTCGACTAGCATGTGAGTCAGCGACGCCAAGACACGCCACCGATAATGGCAGATCTATTAAATGTTAGATAATGCTGGCTAGAATGGCAGGGGATGAAACAAAATGTCACACAGGCATGCGTAAGCCGTTGCCATTAACGTTATATACCTGTTATTATAGTTGTCATACACACATACGGATAGTTGCAATGCAATTACTCTGTTCACAGGAAATAAATGAAGCACGAACCGGTTGGTAGTCATAATGCGTAATATCATTAATGTTCAGAACAAAAAAAATAACACATACAAACAGTCGATACGCAAGAAGGGAAATGTTTTTATCCGAGTTGGAATTATCAACGTTTCAAAATTTACTACCTAAAATATCCATTTTATATTTTCCCTGTACGATTTTCATAAAGCTATTGAGCTGAAATTCAGATATAAATTTCATTATTTCGAAACACAAATGAGAGATATGTAATCTATAATTCATTTTCTATTTAAATTTGATATGTGCTAATTTTGATTTTCAACTCACCATATTTTAATTTCTGTATGTAACACTAATATTTCTGTATCACAAACAGCATTTGCTTGCGAATGTCTGTAATTAATATGCAGTTTACTAATTACTGCACTAATACTATGACTAGTTAATTGAAATTCTAAAACTTTGACAATAAAAGTCATTTTAAAGACAAATAGAATAAATTACGGTTTCAACAGAATGCAGACGGCATAAATGGGAAAACACTGGTTAAACAGTTTTAATTTCCGTACGTACGAGTGGAAACGTGTGCGCACGCCCTACACTGAGAACATAAACAGACGACGAAAATTTAATTAATTATCGACAATTTTAAATGTCAAATAGAATGGAAACGACGGCTGTTCTACAAGTTAATGTTACGTTACGTTCTACATGTAGCTTGCTGGCAATGAATGAACGAAAATAACTTATTCCTTTTCAAATACAAATGTAATATATTTACACCAAAACAGATGTAAGAGACATAAACGTTATATATATATCAGTGGATTTTGTAAAAAAAATTAAATAACTTTTATTTAAGAGCAAGAATAACTTTGATTTTAACTAAAGGCAAATAAAAGTCCATCGTATCATCTAACTTAAAGACGAGAATATTCATAAAACAATTGGAAATTTCAGTCGATATTTGTTCGATTTGAATCTAAAGTAAATTAACTTTTACAATGTTTGTTTAACAGTGGAATATCTGTACTTTAAACTTTTGTTACTTATGGAAGGCATAAAGTTACTGGTGCATATTAAAGAAAAAATTGTATTAATAAAATATGTGCAATAATGAAATGAATTTTACATTATATCAGTTAGTTATAAAACGGGGAAATGTATAATATAAAAAGACTAACGTATTCTTTACGGGTTCTGTACCTATTTAATATTGCAACAATATATTTGGCAGGTAGAAAGAAAAAGGGAAAATAAACATTATATGACTAGAACTTACCTCTTCAAGATTGGGTACGACGTCATTGACCACGTTGCAGATGGTGTCCAGATCCGAGGACAGAGTCAACATACTGTAAACATAAGTAAGTCATCATCCGGTTCACGAGGATCACAACGTCGGTTGGGGTCAGAGAGAGAGAGACAGAGATAGATTCGAGAGTGGGGCAGGGGTTGGTCTCACAACGGTGTGCTATGTTTTGTGAAGGATGGGAGAGGGTGGAAGTGAGAGATGGGCAAGAGAAAAGGGTTGGATAGGTGGTGGAAGAAGTGAGAGCGTGGTCGATATACCGTGAAGGTCCCGTGACGGGAACATTCTCCTCTGGTGATCAATTTTACTTGACTCAAATCACGGAGCGTGAGAGACAAATGGCAGAGGAACGCGGCCCTATTGTCTACCTTCAGACAAGGACATGTGTCCGACAACGCCGAAGTTTATTCGGCCAAATCAAACTAGAGAACAAAAAGGGACAAGTACGCGTGTTCCAAAAGTGACTTTCTATTTGATTTTGCTTCATTAACTCTTCCGATAACAAAAAGTACAGAAACCCTTTACTGTAGGGTCACGAACTCTACTCTACTTTTTATAAATAGTACGTAAGTAAAACACAGTACATGGAATATTAATGAAGAATTATGGGGGAAGTAATGTTTAGATTATGTACAAAATTAGCCAGTATGATGCAATATTTGCTCAGCGTTAAACTTCAATTTCACACTAAATTATACGGACGGAATAGTTCACTAATAAATTTCCAACTAGCACCGTTAAATTTGGTGATTATTGCGGATTATTTACGATCAAATTGAGCTTAAATTTAAATAGTAACACATGTATTTTGTTTTAAAGCTATTTCACCGTCGAACTGGAATCAACTTTATGAAAATTAATTGATGAAATTCTATAGGACATCGGTTGTGTTTTAATGAAGTTCAGTATTTATTAGCACAATTATGCATAATTATTTTCTGAAATTTCACTAGCGCGCTAAGGTTAATAAGGCATATTGGGAAAGTCACTTTTGAAAATACTGGAGGTAAGTTTTAATGATACGAATAAAACATAGAAAAATAAAATGGTCGATGTGAATATGAAGTTTATCTGTTAGAGTATCGTTCTGAATTCATTCGTGTATAATGGTCATCAGTAAGGATGACGACACATTATAAATACATGTGATGTGTGATAAGGGTAAAACCTCTGGAAAGAAATAAACACAAGAGTTATCCCTGCAACCTCCAGGCAAGCATATGTGTTTGGGGAGTTCTTAACTACCAAAGCACTTCCTATCAGGCAG
The DNA here is from genome assembly GCA_022063505.1 of Calosoma granatense. Taxonomy (NCBI): domain Eukaryota; kingdom Metazoa; phylum Arthropoda; class Insecta; order Coleoptera; family Carabidae; genus Calosoma; species Calosoma granatense. The sequence goes on from JAGJTL010000039.1 coordinate 3,350,188, forward strand.
CTGTTAGGATACTGTACGTTCAGGGCACCTTCGATTATTATTAAACCTCATATCCCTTCAACCCTGTAGTATCACGCGGGTAAATGAGCAAGATGAGGTAGCTAGTAGGTGAACTGTGGAGCGGACCTTGTAAGCAAGCCGCCACCTAGCGACGAGGACATCAACTAACAGCCGGTCCATTCTATATTGATTGCCATACCCTGGTTGCACCGGAGTACGACCCACTCTACATATAACACAGGTATTCATCATATTTTCAGCAAGTCTCTGCTGATCCTTGCCACGTACATTTAAGGGACGGTATATAACTGAGCTATTCATACTATGTAGATAATATAACGTAATATATAAGACAGATTAGATGTGAATATCGCGTGACTCGATGCAATGCGGATAATATGGTGTTTATACAAGTGCAAGTGGTCACTAGATTATGAATTGAACTGATAGATAGTTGGTTACACGATACATGTATCGGACTGTTTGTTATTAAATTATAGATTACATATATATGTGTTGTGTTGTGTGTGTGTATCACAATGTATGTAGCGGTATATGTACATATGTTTGTAGGCATGTGCAATGTATGCCTGAAGGGCTAATAGATCTAGAGTATGTATGTGCATAATGTTGTGTGTGTGTGTAATGCGATGTTCGGTGCAACCAGCGGATAGTGGCGGATATCCTACGGAAACAACAGAGAGAATACGTGGTTGGTTGGTTCGTTGGTTGTTGATCAAGTGGTAATATATCGTTGTTTGTGCTGCTGCTGTTGCTGCCGACAAGGAGACAACATATTTGAACAACGATGTTTTCATCATATAGAGAATATAATGAATGCTGTTATTTAGATATGTACTAAAGTGTTTAACTAGTAATTATTATTATTATTTAGGTAGAGCAGATTATTAGGTAGATATAATAATATGTATATGTATATGTATATGTAGGTATCTATATATACATATATAGTAATGTATATGTATGTATGTATGTAGTTTATAT
>JAGJTL010000039.1:3355189-3373479 GCA_022063505.1 Calosoma granatense
ATAGCTGCAATGCGTATGCAAGCACGCATGACAGTTTTTTTTTCAGGAAAAAAAAATTGGAAAGTGACTTCACACGACAAATTTATACAAATTTGCAATCACAAATATGAATGTTAACAAGTATTTCCATTAAAATTTTAATGAAACCTTTATTGAGATTATTCTGTGGTGTTATTCTGTTGAACGGACAGATTTTAAGACACCCTACCGAGTTCACTAAATTACATGCTGGTCAATATTTCCTTTGTTCACGCGTGTATGTAATGACTGCACTAGTAGCCATTGTCAGGGATCTGTTTACATACCCGGGATTCGAACCCTGACCTTTAAGCAGAATATGGTCGTCAATGTTCAATTCAATGGAGAGTCATTGTTTGTTATTCTAATGAAGTTTCGCATGTTTACATATAGGATAATATAAGCATATTTTTATTCAACAACTGTTACATCATATGCTTTATATAAAACATATTATTGTCTGTACTTTGAAATTAAAGTATGTATGTACATTCATTATTACTGTCTACATTTGTTAAAAACGTATATACGAAAATATAATCAATTTAGAAAGAAACGTAGTGACTATATTTCTACAAACAGTAATGTTGCAACGTAGTGCGACTATGTAGCGAAACGATGTGGTCCACAGTAAATGAAACTAACACACGAAATGGTTTTATTTACCCTCGTAAAACCACAAAATAATGTGAAAACGAGCAATATTTAACTTATCTTACGAGCTACGAACGTACATATATAAAGGACTGGACTGAACAATACAAATAGTTTCAACGAAGGGATTAGCTGTGCAAATAGAATAGAACACATAAAAAAAACGACTGTAGAAAATTCGTAGAAAATAATTAATGCAGAAATAAATTACACGAATTAATAAACAACACATTGCGATGAATAAAATCATGGAATATATCGTGTAAATATATAGATAGTTTGAAAAGACATTTATGAAAATGAAGCGTATGGAACTCAATGCAGGTTAATTTTCGTAATATCCATTGTTTTACATGCACCTAATTAGAGATATATATATATAGAATAAAACACATATCAGCAAAAAATAACCATGAAAATATCTGACACTGCAATTTATATAAACGAAATATATATTTTTCGAGTATTTACAATGTTCATTATTTATGGAAATTCAGGTTATTAAAAATTGCTAATTTGACACAATATTTATTCGTACACATGAACAGATGAATAATTAATTCAGTATTTGAAATATATACACATGTTAAATTAAAAATAAATGGTAATTAATTTTCAGAATCACGATATTTTCTTAATTTGTAAATTAATTTTCAAATGTCATAATGTATTTTCCTTACAAATGGCATAGTTTAAAGCCTGGAAAAGGCAGTATGAAATATTTTGACTAAAGAAAATCGAATATCCTTATCGTACAACTCATTAGCAGGACAATCAAAGGCAAAAGTTAAAAAAATCATCGAAGCGAGAGACAGCAAAAATAACGACGTACTTTGTGCAACCGGCAAAAAAAAGTAATTGGAAGTTAGCATGGAAATTGAGAAAATCAATGTCATAAATATACGGTATGTATTCAAAGACTGACAAAGAGTAAATAAAAAGAGCTAAATTTATTGCTTTTCCTTGGTTTCATTCATTGTAAAGAATATAGATGTATATGAAGAAGAAGAATATGGAGTAAATATGGTGTAATATGGTAATATATTCGTTTTGTAGTGGAATGAAATGAAATGTTATAGCAACTTACTTTGCTCGGGATTAGAAGACGCACCTCCTCATCACCCCTACGAGAACGTTTATGCGGCGCACCCATATCACCGTCAGCCTCACGCTTCATGGCTAACAACTGCCTGTAACAAAAACAAACACAATTAATAAACAAAGCTCAACATTGCATTAACTAATATCCTCTCTTATTCCCCACATACCTTCATTACAATCTAACCAACATTTCATTAGCATCTATTACTACAAGAACATACTATGATATATAATAATACATGAAATACTTGGCTACCTCCTAATAGCTTTAATTTTCATTTATATTGTTGTTTCCAGACAAGAAAGAATGTAGAAACAACTAATGAACGTTCAAAGAAATATTACTCTGACCTTTTATAATTATCTTTGTTTTGCTACCAATACCAAAATTGAAAAACAACACGAGACAAATAATTAACGAAAACAATTACAAGTTACTTGATACATGACAACCACTTTCTTATCGCTTTAGTAAACAAACATAATTACTTATTAAAATGCAACGGATATCTTGGTTGAAAATTATATGTTAAAGCTGTAGTTATGACGTGATTGAAGTTGTCACGTTCAACAATTATATTGTGTCATCGAGCAGCCATGTGTGTATGTAAATAGGTATAAATAATAATGATACGCAACACTATCACATCATATTGGTATGGAAAGTATGCGGGATCAACCTTGTCAGCAGGTATGTAAATTGGAATTTCAAGGATAACGACTGTAGCAAAGATTATGGAATTTCAAAATAAAACAAAAAAACCCATACACCTGCGGCAATGTCAAAAAGTAGAAACTAATTATGAAATCTGTATTAAGAATTATGTTTTCTGACATGATAATGTAGTTTTTATTAATGAACTTCGAAGTGAATTTATAATGATTAGTCGCTGAACGCATGTAATATTTAAATTAATATATGTTCAAAGGTTGAATTCAAATGTATTTTGAAATACTGAAACAGACCGTTATTTACACAGTTCAGCCATGCGCTCAAAATAATTGCGATAACAGTTTGTAAATAAATACTTTTCTAATTATGTATCTACTTTTTTGCGTTTTTTTATCTACTTCCGCGATAACACCAAATGCTGGATAATAGTTTACAGATAAGTACAAAGTGAAAGATATTTACAACTAAACTGAATGGCAATAATTATTTAAAATAAAATCGAGTAGTATTGAACTGAAGGATATATTTTTTTCCAACGCTTATTTATGCTATTAAATATCATATATCAATGATATTTGAAAGTAAAAAATGAAAACTTACAGCAAACAGCCAGAAAAGAAGAATCGAATATACGTTGCCGATAACTTTTGTACAATGTACACTGTGTATAAAACACGTTAACTTTGATTATTCAAATAGAACAATGAACAGTACAAGTAAACGGCCTTTAAACACACACTCACACAAACAGACTGGGAACTACACGCGAATCACAGATTGATGCTACTGGTACATACACGCACGTACACACATGTAAGCAAGACAAAACGATTGCTGGCAGTTAACGAAACCAGAAAATCTAGTTTTGACGATATGCGCACGCGTATATACGATTTAAGTGTGTGTGTGTGTGTGTTGTACCATTATCAACAGTTACTATAGGAGTGTTATCACATGTGCTTACATAGAGAAAATTATCACACAAGAGAGATTACAGGATCGTCTGTATTCTGCTATGTAATGAGAATTCATCGTTGATTGCGGTTGCTTTTGCACATGATGAGCTCATGATTATTATCCGACATTTGTGGTTTTATTGTAGCATTCTTACTCAAGAGTGAATAATCGTTTCATTGTTAAAATTGATTCATGATTTTCGAGCGTTTTTTTTTTAATTCGTTCAAATGAAGAACATTTTTATAAATGTAGCTTGGAATTTTGTCTTATCTTTAACGCTCTAGGAATTCTTTTTTGGTCTGTCACAAGCAAATATACTTGTCCTATATTTTCTCAATTCAGTCTCTTAATGTATATTTATACTGTGAAAGAAAATTCTAGACGTGCAAAGCATAACTTATACATTTCTCAACTAGCTGTTCGTAAGTTAATGAATGGGTCGGAGTATATTCATTAATCAACTGGTACGAGGCTAGAAGTTTTCAAATAAGACTTCCGCTGTATATTAAGATAATAATGTTAACGTTACAGTGGCAATTATTGGATAAAACCATGCATAATTCGTGACAACGAGATATTATTAGTTCATAAATCATCTTAACACCTCACACTGTGTAAACAAAATACCAAAATCCTTTGACAACTAAACGTTCACGCAAGATTTACATTGTGCAGTGAGCGAATGAACAACTATAACATCTTTAATGTTTGCATTTCGCATGTATATGTAATTTCGTTGTGCGGATCCAGACTAGCTTCGGAACATTGCTATGATAAAATCTGCGTTTGCCGCAGGGAGTTTGCACACAGAATTCTAATGTGTTCGGTTGAGCTAGGATTACAGAAGTCACATTGTTTGTCCATATGCGGCATAGCGTCGTCGTAATCGTGCTAAATAACTATTAACCATATTGACAAATCATCATTAACGCTATAGACAGACATTTGATGAAACTGTTACTATCAGATTAGCAACCTTGTCAAGATGTTAATTTATTAGCATAAAGTATACACAATTTTCAGAATCAGACCACATTAATAAATAAATGTTGAAATGAATACAAGGTTACTTTAAATTATCTGTACAATTATGGATGAATATTCACTGTACAGAAGAAAAACTAAAAGAGTGTGAAGAGAATACGGTTATGGAAGTTTTAGAAGTGTAATGTGGTATGGTTATAGTCACGACAGTGAACCGTGACCGTGTTCTGCAGGGCTATATAGGAAGTCCGCAAGCAATGTTGTTATAAAAGTTTTCATTAAATTTTCAACTTTAGATTAGGATTACAGGAAAATACCGACAGTGTGTTGAAATTTAATTTAACAGAAAGTTTCACCTCATTATTATCATGAATAATGATTTTGGTTCAGCTGTCATTCTGCCATTTTGACGAAATTTTTTCTATATTATATATAAAAAAGTTTTTCTTTGTTTTCGTGCTTGCAATTTAAAATAGGATTTTTTTTTGTGTTACTTTGTTGTTAACTGACTAGCTAATTTATGGATTATATTAACAATAAAAATGTAGTAGTAATAATATGTTTATTTATTAATGCAAAAAGTATTTTTTTCCTACGCTATTGTGTAAAAGAATAAATAACATTTATGCTTTTCACAGTACAAAGTCTTGTATCAAGTACACATAATGACAGGTTCTGTAATACGCCTCCAGCGTATTTGAATTACAGATTATGCAATAATAGTTTTTATGAAAAGTGGATCACAAGGACAAGGTCTCAGTGAGTACTATGTACGTAATACATAAACAAACCCACATATGTAAATTCCGGACCAGTATTGAGTAAAATGCATGGGCGATGATAGCACGTGCCATCGCCATATATTTATCTGCCCACAGAGTTAGCGACCGTTAAAGGAAAATTGCGATTAACAAGTTGTGAAGAAAAAACACTGTGCTTTCTGGTGAAACCACTCCGGAAGTTCCCCATAACTTGTACAATAAATCGGCCCACTGAAAACCATTAAGGGACTAATTAAGATGCATATAACAATCTCTCAAAATTCGAAATGAATTTCAGTTCCCTGCTCATTCGTTAACAAGGCACGTACAACACATTAATTGTGACTGCTGCCACGGTTTTAGAAGGTCGGTTCTGTAGCAGAAACAGCCTATGTTTTCGGACTAGGTTGATTTTGCAACCCCTCAATAGTAATTAAATATCACTGATTGTAATTATATGTATTTACATGGAAATGTACTACAAACGAACATGTAATGTGATGCCGCATGATTTAAAATCAAATTATGGTTTAAGTTTGAATCCAGTAACATCGAGCAAAAACCTATATTGCGAACAATTTTTTTAAAATTAATTTTATTTTTACCACAATAAAATTTTGATTTTGTTTTGAACGAGATCGATGCGTTTCCTCTTTAAGCGCCATATTTAATTAAATTCATGGAAAACAATCTAGTGTTAGTATTTGCAGATAACAAATTTCAACTCACAACGTGTACCAACGTCATACATACTCGGATATACAAAGAGACAATGGTTGTATAGTTAATTAGCGATTTATGGACACAGTATACAATACGTGATTTTCACAAATGACCAACTAATTCCAATTCGTGTGCTATGACCGCGAAACACACGACACAACTGTATTTTAGCCAGACCGGACCTGACCGGAGTAGCGTGAGGGTGCAATCAGTCTAGCACGCCCGTCAATGGTAATCTAAAGCTCGTTACCAAAGCAATAACTCCGTGAAAAATACAACAAAATCGCCAAGTTTATTAAGAAACTACATCTTGATTGCCCTAACAAACTTCCAGGTTGATTAGAAACATGTTTCTCTGAATTCATATACGGCTATTCACGGATTCATGCAAAACTACAAGAGCTAGCAGTAAAACTGAACGTGTGCACGAATATATGTGTATGTATATTTATATATACAGCCAACTATTTGAATACATAAACAATACAAATTAAATAATTTTAATAAATGTTTGATTTGACTGTTGAATATGTATCAGTGATGTTTATTTATTTTATGTTTTTGTATTTTTATCAAGATATGAATATATTTATTATAAAACAAGCATAAAATTAAATATTCCTGTATCAGTAAATACGATATTTTTGTGTTGAGAGTCAATATTTCTACAGGAAAGTATGTGTTTTACAATACTGGATGGTATTTGAAGGAATTAGGTCGAAATTAGGATACAGCGTGTGTATTACAGTAGACAAATGTCTTACAAGCAGAACTAGGTTCATTAGCAGCAGAAGAAAGATACGATGATCAAGTATAAGCCAGGAACTGTACAAGTGTATGTCCTAAGTACTATATATAGAAACAGCCAGCTAGCTATATACATCCTTACGACATACTGGGAGCTCTGCGGGATACAGATCACAGACAAAATAATTCCTGTTCAATGCGGGATAGGATTCAAAGGTGTACTTTGATCTCAGGGAATTTCATTACAGGGTTGTATCAATCCGCGGTTACCCACAGAGTGAGCGGCTGACTCAACTCGCAAGGGCAACGCGCGTAAAACAATCGGTTTTCTGAAACAATAGACCTGCCACACGGTATGGAGACAATGGCGTCGGCCATGTTCTGTCGAGAGCCCGGATTCACAGATCATCCCGATATGAGTCAACTTGAATTGTAGATAATCATATGTTACTCACTCGCTAGAGTACGACAACTTCTACTCTTGTCCCTGCTAAACTTACGAAGTAAATTACAAACTAAATATAGGATGGATGAACGTAATATTTATTTTTACTTTTTATATAATGGCGAAACCTGTTTGTAAATTATAACACATTCAATGCTTAGGTTGTGTATTTCTAAAATAACATAGTTTTAAATATAACGAACTGCCATTGAAGAGCATGAAATAAAAAAATTGTAATAACTACATCACATAACGGACAAGTATATTACCGTTAATTTTACTTTCTTCATATGTATATCTTTAATATCATCTTGGCAGACAAAATGACTCATTAATTTATTAACTTTATTTATATATAAAGTTGCAGTTATGTTATTCTTAATTCATAATATTAAATATATATCATTTAAGATGTATGTACCTATTTTTGGAACATCTATAAATAAAAAAATCAATAGTTCACATCACACACCATATACTGTTTTAAAAATTTAATGTGTCCGTACCTGAAAAATGTAGAAGAAAATATAGAATATGTAGCTCACAAATTTATTTTTTTCTTTAAAAAAAAAGTTTAAAACATGTTTATTTTCTTTTTAATTAAACTGGAACAAGTACCTACTTAATGTCTTGTATATAAAAGTTCTTCACGAATGCAAAAGTAAGTAACTTATGAAAATATCGAACAGAAAATGTTGGACTAAAAAGTTTATAAATATTAACTAATGTCTAGCGTAATACCGTCAATTCTTATAAAATATGTAACAAACTAACGTGTTCCAAAACTTGTTTTATATTTTTTTTGTATTGGCTAGACCAGTCAACAAAATTTATTAGCGAGTTTGAATGCCCGTAAAAAAATAAAAGGTTTTTTACAAATTTATTTCTATAGATAAATATTCTATTACTGACTTAATGGCTTTTCGAACGTTACGTTTAGCTATAGTTTTCAGGTTGGAGGACTAGTAAAACTAAGAATAGATACTTTACGATCTCTTGTTCCATAGAAGCGACATTAAGTTAGTTTTAAATAAACTAAAAGTATTATTCCAATAGTCTTGTTTCAGACGTTACTTATTTCTGAATTAAAGTTTATGTCTGGCTCATTAAAACATGAGTTAAAATAATTTTGTTCTCCAAAAATTTCCAAATATTATTAATAATAGTTACTATTGTAAACATCAATTAGAAATATTATTGTATAATAATTCCAGCCAGCTTTATATTATTGCTGATGTTTAAGATACACATCGGGATGTTATAGTACACATTTATAGGTCGGTTAATAGCTTTCGAAGTTCAGTTTAGCGAAACATTATTTCAACTAATATCCTCCATATAAGCGGTAACCAATAGCATGCTTCAGAAGCATAATCCATACTTCAACGTCATAGTTGAACTGCACCCGAACGCTACATGCGAACAGCAACAGCAGCAGTTAGTCGTCGTGGTGGCGTTACGAACTTCAACTTTAGAAACTAATTATTTATTGGTTTCCGTTATTGACCGGGTACATACGCGAGTTGCGGCGGCAGCTTCAGCTACATGTAGGTGGATGCACATCGTGTATGACTACCTGTAGCTGCAGGTTGCTACGTCGTTCAAAGGACATCCTACCGGTTGTGAGGGTTTTAACAGGAGCTCGTGACCTATTGGGAGGCTATGTACTGCGTCAGCATCCCTCCCTGTACAAGCCAGCCGCCGACACTTTGTATAAAATGGCAATCTGATAATCGTATCATACCGGAACACTGTCGCAAGCTCAACAACAGTATTTGTAATAGTACTAAACCTAAGTGGGTTAGGCACACATATGATTTAGTGACTGTAGGAAGATAATACGTACAGTAGTCTAGTAGGCTTCAAGTTTCACATTTGTACTATAGTGGGTATGTCAATGAAAATCGTATAAATTATAAAGTGAAAGCAGATAATTTTATATTAATTATCATATCATCGGACTGTTTTCCGCTATAACTAGTATTTAAATATCATATCACACAGTTCGTCTTACTGACATATTTAGATTTTATTATAAGTAATCTGGAATATTATAACCTTAATATATTTCAAATTTTGCAATAAATTATTCGAAGTTACTGTCAACAGAACCAAAATTAATATATGTGATTTATTTAAACAAGAATTCAAGAGTACATATGAATAGGATTGTTATGTTCATAAGATACGTATATACATATTTTATCTAAATAAAGGTGTATAGATGTGACGTGTATTCTATGAATGATAACAACATATCATGATAACTCTCTATAGAAATATCTCCAAGAATAATTTACAATACATATTTCAAAGAACGCAGTACTTTTTAAGGCGATGAAAATTGATAAAGCTGTATTAAAACGTATCCAGCAGCTAGCAGACATGAAAGATACCACATCGCTTTCAGTGTATATATAGATTTTATATTTGCTTGCCACTCAGCATATGAATAATAAAAGCTTCAACAAATCCATTCGAAAACGTCTACAAATAGATTGGATAAATATAGTCGCATATCATCAACAAGTATTATAATTAAAAATTCTACGCAGATTTTTATCAAGTGAATACATCGAACGTCAATTAATATCGTAAATTTCGTGACATAAAAATTAGACACTCGGGTCACTGTGTACATATGAAAATATATTACTTTTGAGTCATGTTACACTGATATTGAAATACATTATGCATTTTATGTACATATATATTCACTGCCAAGCAAATAATGGTGACATGAAATTATTACTGGAAATGTAGCATATAGTAGTTTTATTTTTATTTGTCTTAGAGAACAAGACGGTGGAAGTTCTGACTAGAATAAACTATGCAGAGTAATTAACATACGACATCTTATACACGAATGTATGCGTTGCTTTCTCACTTCGGTAAATTCAGAGAGAATTTCTCGAAAACAGAATTAGTATGTCACAGTGAACAAACACATAACTCTTCCATGCAGCGATGTGTGCGAACCAAAACATCCATCACAAGCAGTAGTAATTATATCCAAGGTATTCAAATACCATTTACGGTACTTTCTAATATTAGAAATTTAGGCAAAACATTATCGAATGGTTACAAGTACGCAATGATATTTCGTCATAGTGATTCACCTTCACTTTTTTCTGCAGGTTAGGACGCAATTTCAATAATCGTCCACCTCTAATTAAATACAACTTTAATGAAACACGAAGAATGAGATGAAATAATTAGCGAGTTAAAACTCGGTAATTTTATGACACAATACAATCAGTATTCATCTTGCAAAAACCGCAGATTGTGTTTATGCAAATTGAAGTGTAATTTAAAACGAGTATAGAGATTTGATTTCACTAGGGCAGTTGAAAAGTCAAATGAGTTTTACTAGGTTTCTCACATTTAGCAATACTAGTTCGCCAATGGAAATTTAATTTGCATTTTATTAGTTTAATTTTCAAATTAGCACACTGACTCTATAATTGGTTAGTAATATAAATGAATAACATATTGCAAAATATCAGCTGTTTGTTAGTTGCTTCACGTGCTAGCACAAAATACGAAAATGGTTAGCGGTTGAAATAGCGTGCGTGCGTGGAATTACATACAATATTCTACTGTGCCAGTATCTTCGTACAGAAATGGACAAACTACATTCCTAGTTCACAGGACTTCATACATTTTACATATACAGTTCATTAATTCTGTAAATTAACAAAATATTTACACTAGTAAGTGAATTTGTTTTATCTGAAAATAAACATAACAATTTATGTCATCATAATTAAGCAACACCATGTGATACGGGCTAGTAAATTATCATTCATTAAAATAGAACAAAATAACAAGAGTTTTTGCATATATAATTTCGTTAGAAAATGGCAATTGAACCCATATTTTTACTTGTCGACACACAATAAAAATTTTCATTCCAAGTACATTACGTATAATATTTTTAATGAAAATATCTGTGAGAATAATGTTACAAACGATTGAATTTTGCAAATTAAGACAATAACTACCGTGTTTTAATCTAGTTAGATATCAGCATACGGGTAAAATGCGCAATATACAATGAAAAGTGAGATTTTAATGTTTAAAACACTCTATATTACGAATGACATTGCCAAACATATAAGCCTTGCTTACATCGGATATGTTGGCAAGGATACCTGGATCTGAACCTAATGGTTTACCGGCATAGCTACGGTTAAACCCTTTAACCGTTAATATTCAGTTAGTCTGTACGTTTGCAGAAATCCACGCTAAATTGTCTGTACCATTTCAAGGGGTGTGGGAGGGATATTGTTAGCTCTTAACATTTCAGGTCATGTTTACTATGTCACTTAGCAGTACACTCCACGTAAGCATTTCCGTAACTGCATCACTACCCGGCCCGCCTCCTCGTTCAACGACCCGAAAAACGTAAGTTTATACTCGTATGTACACATACGTGTATGAATGTGCAATAAAGGGACTTTATATTTTCCTGTAGAGATGAAACAAAGAACTGTTTAGATTATAAGAAATTTTCTAGAAATATACCGTATTCTAAACAATATGTCATAATGTTTAGTTGAAAAGTATAAACAAAAAACTTAATTTATCAAAAATATCTATTACGTAATGGACGAGAATGTATAAAAAAAATTAAAACTTGATATGATGCCAGATTAGAAATCTGAATTCTCTTTTGAAGATATTATTAGAGATGACTGCAAATTACAGCTGGATATTGGCAAGCTAAGTGATGTCTTTGAAATTCATTCGTACATTTCAAGAATATTAATGGTGATGAAATTGTTTAATTTCAAAGTTTAGATGAACCTATAATTACAGTAGTATCTGATGTTTCCTAATCAAACTAGTCGTTTAAATGTTACATTCGTTATCTACGCATCATTAAATGTAAATTCTCTCGTATTACAGAAAAACGTTTTCCGATATTAACAAATTAAGTAAATAAATAAATTCGCAAGTAAAAATACTTAGTAATTTACTCTTTTTCTTAACTACAGTAAAATGGATTGAGTGATTTCAATACTTATTCAAAATGAATACAAAAAACGAACAAAAATTTCATTACACGAAATTCTAATTCCAAACTGATGTTAGCTTTTTAGAAGTCGTATTTTCTAACTCATGTGACAAGAATTCTAAACAGGTTAACACTAATTCACTTCGGTTAAGTGAGTATAATGCATTACAAGAATTTTTTAAATACTTGTATGTAAAGAGTGTTTATAATTTATTATTGAATGAGAAAGTAAATAATTTAAAGAAATATGTACATGGACAGGTAATTATATGGAATTTCTAAGATGTTCAAAGTAATTTTTGTAATATCTATCGATTATGGGCTATTAATTTAATTTATGGTTATTGCTATTTAGTTGTTAATAAAATCTATAGTGTGTCTAATTAAAATACACTATAAATTAGTGTTTTATATGTATTTTTTCCTTATTGCGCCGAAGATAATAAACCTGTTTTGCAAAATTTATTACAGAATAATAATTATAAATAAAAAAATAAACTTACTTGAAAAAATAAATGTAAACCAAATGAATAAAACTACACGTCCACTATCACAAATATTGCACAAATCTTGTTGTAAAATGGATCCAATTAGAAGTAACTGAAATATAGAGGCAAATAATGGTAATGGAGAAAAATGAACGTAAGACAAAAACAAGTCATCCACTGACACAGCGTACAAGGCTAGAAATGCCGCGAATCTAATGGGCTCATCTGCCCATGACTTGGGTTAGGAGGTGGGGCAAGCGGGTTAACGATCCCACATATCGGAGGAGGGAGTGGGAGTGTGCGTAGCGTGCGGTATGCTTTGTTTTGTGCAAGCATCGTAAAGAAAACAGACAGGAAGTAGCAAGTTACGGTGAATTACAGGTGCCATTAATCGCGAATGAAATGTGGCTGTTTTTATACGTTATTAACAGCGGGCCGTTTTCAAGCTACACTGAACAATATTAGGTTCTGGTTAAATAAAAACCAGTCTTATTTACAGTATTTAATGAAGCATCACTCATTAAATTAGAGGATTCTTTTAACATTCTGTAGTGGTTCTTGAATTTACTCGTTTAAATACATTCAACATTGTACATAGTATTCATATGTATGCTTGTTTAATGAATATCAAGACAGTATTTACAGAAAATATTACTAAAAATAAAATAATACCAAATAAGTAATTATTATTCGACTAGCAATATTGTAGAACTTATATCATACTCTTTGAATATAATAAGTTTTTTTATATTTGGTAAAAATATTTAGCTGTGATGAATTAGTAATACGAATTTCAGTAAACATATAGAATTTTAAGCTTTAGCTAATCGAATATTAAATCGTATTGTAGCATATTGATTTAAATTATTGCTAAATGACTACTAGCCAATAAACGATGATTACTTCAATTATGACGTTTCACATAAATGTATAAATTTACATTTTGAAGAGGAATAATACAATTCTTTTTTTTTTAATTTAAAATTTAAATTCTTGATAATAATAGAGAAACGCTATCTTTTAAAAATCTTTTTGCCTTGACATTTTAAGATTGTAAATCTGAATATTATGATACTAATGAATTTAATAAAATGATTAGCTTCCATACTGTACTATACTCTTAGCTAGCATTTAAAATTGAACTGTAATGAAAGATATTTTAGTGTCATTATTAACGGAGACTAAAAGAGATAAAATTTCATTGTAATCTGATTACAAAAACGAGCACGGCGGATTTTAATTTAGGCAGTACAGAGTTTTCATATTTTATACTGCCTATAATGGAATCTATCACTTGCCGATCTTTCAAAAAATAAATTGTCAAATTTTAAATCTAAATGATAATAAAACCTGATTTATTTTTAGAAAATATTGCAGAAGCAATAGAAGTATTAAATTATATCAGGACATAATTACCAATCACATTGTATGATTAATGATATTTTTTGTACAACGTAATTTTTGATAAAAATCATAAAATAAAATTACATCATAATCCAGGAACATTTTAAAAATATAATAAATGATAGAAACCAATTTCCATGCTAGCGGATGTACATGGAAAATGTTTTATCCTGACGGTAAACAATTTATTTTATCTATCAAAGATAATCATCAGTTACGAAAAAATACAAGCATACTAAAGTATATCAACTTGTTACCATAAAATCTGAATTATGATTGAAAAAATTATGAAATACAGTTTTAAATTCTACAGAAAAAACAAAGTCATTAATTCTGAGCTGAAAAATAAATGTATTTATGTATCTGAATAAATTGTAGCACTTTATTTAAGTCAGACTAACATGGATCTGCTTCTGATAAATGATTAATAAATACTTGCGGATACAAATTATACTCAAAAACTAAAGATGACAGGCATATGAAATGAAAAGTTATTATAAATAGTTTAGAATGAAAAAACACACATTAATTTAAGTTATATTCAAATTTGAATCTAAGAGTGTTTAAATTAGTTCACGATTGCAAACTAAACCGGAAATGTAAAAAATGTGTAGAATAAACTCAAGTTATTTTTATAAAACACTCATGTTGTTATTCAAACTTAAAACTAAAATGTTTTTTTATTTTGTGTGAAATATAACTTGGACTTAAACGTGTTTCTGTAAGTGCGACTATATTTTATACTTAAATATTAAATCGGGCTGACGAATAAAATTGAAAAGTATATCGATTTAAAAAAAATGTATACATAACAAATCAGATCCCTCTCACATTTCAAGTGAGTGTCTGTGTCAATTATGTCTTGTCTTGTTGACTCATCAATAATGTCTAAATATAATGCAAATTTTTTGGGGGCGCTCCAAGAAGAGAGAGAAAAAAAAGGAAATCAATGAGGTGGGCTTCTGAATAGAATGGCAACATCTATTCTTTTTATAAAACGATATTTTTCTTGAATACGTACATTGCTTGCGGCTTAGAATGTTTCAAAGTGTATGTGTGTGCATGTGTGTATACATGAGTTTGTGTTTGAGATGTGACTTGTTTGTGTATCTGTATGCCCAGAGCGTTCCATTCTGTGCTCAGGTTCTGTGAAAATACATAAATCACAAAATAAGGAAAGCAACACTACAGAAGCTAAACTTATCCCACTTCTGCTCTAGTGAATGAGTAGAGTCGCCGCGCAAACCTTGCTAAGGGTGTTATACAGAACTAAACCACGAACATTTACATATGCGAATATGAAAATAGAAAAAACCCTAAGATTTTATCCAGTATGTGACGTAAAAATATGAATATGACATTTAGAAGATTTACGTCGGAAAGATCAATTGAGAAACTACAAATAAGCAATATATCTATATGATTTGTCAATATGTAGTTATTTTTAGTAAGATGAGTTAACATATGACGATATTGCTTTCAAGTTCTGGATACTCGAACAGAATATGTTTCTAAAAACTCATTAGATTAATATTTTAGATACTGGACGACTGACTCTACCCCTGGTTTCGAAGTTTAATGGTTTTGTTTGCTTCAATGAGGCCCTGAATTTCAGGGTTTTGGTAAAAAATGGGGTATTCCAACTGAAGTTTGTAGAGTTTATAAGATTTATTTACTTTACGCAGTTAACACTTCCATTAATCAGAGTGCTAGTTACTTTCTACAAATATGTATACAAGAATTAAATACAATTCAAGGGACACCAACTACGCAACATATTACAAGAAATAAATAAATAATACTATCAATATATGCAAGTATCTACTGGACTACTTGTTTACAATTACAATAAGAACAATAAATATTATTTCCTAGTCATCTCGAGAATGTTAAACAGATGCCTATGTCAAATTCCACAACATAAAATGAGATCATTATTGAAAGATACAGTGCGTATCTAATTCAGGAGCATTCAGGAAATACACCTACGTTTCTCTAAAGAATGATATTTATTACATTTGTGCTTGCCATACTGAAATAATTTAATTTGCCGTGACAGCACAAGTCATGCTGTTGTAGAGTAAATTAATAGATAATAGAATAAAAAACGAAATAAACTCTCATATTTCATTTGCAAATGTGTTTCTAAATATTTCTCGGAATGGAAAACGACCGTAACTCATATGGTCGTTGGAAAATGTTTCTGCATAATAAAAATGGAACACAAGTCACACATTATAATTATAAACGCGAGTGAAGAAGCGTTTTCAAGTTGACGTAACCAGTAATTTTAACTAGACTCGAAATGTTTTTGTCACACATTAAATTTGACGAGACATAGCGAGCCAGTAGCTTCTAATTTATTTTCCGACTGACGGAACATTCAGTCACATTTGTGCACATGAAACCTGCGGTACAAATATTCATTTACTATAGAGACATGAGCAAAAAATAAATATGAATTAGCCTTGTATTATGTACAAGAAGAAACCTTCCTTAACTTTTTATATATGGTTTTTACGATAAAGTAAAAGTATTATCAATTTTGGTTTTAAAGTATAAAGGTCACAGTGATATATGTAAGTAATGGATTATGACGTACAGTCAATATATTGTGTATATAAAAAAAATCTGAATACTAATGAACTTCAAACTTTCATATATTGATTTGTTATTTAATTATACAAAATTTATTTCAATATATTAATAATACGTAAGTGATTTCAGCATGTATTATTGTATTTCAAGTGTTCTTTCTTATTCTTTATAAATCAAATATTTCTACATATTTTCGTTAAATCTAACCTTGTCATAATACTCGTATACACACGAAAATATTTCAGACTAATGTCATAAAAATTAGAGTAAAAATCGTTAAGATCTAAATAGCTAAATAATGACAGAGTTATCGTTGGAAATTACCCTGAGCGGAGCCAGTAGGTAATTTCGTCTGCAGCTTGTAGCCGAGTAAACAAAAACAACATATTTGAAAATGTTTTTTGTAAAAAATATTATATGTACAGGTCTGCTTCGAAACTAAAGCGTAATTGCAGGATTAACAGCGAATCAAATAAAACGCGAATATAATGTTTGTATTTCTATTTGCAAAACACGGCTTCATCAGAGATGTGAATTATGAACAAGCATTTTCATGTTCACTAGACGATTTTTAAATTACGTGTAGTTCTGCATGTTTGTTTACAAAAGCAAAGAGGATTTTTTTCTTTGAAGAAAAAAAAATAAATGTTCATCTGTTGTATGTTGTTTATTACGTAATGCAGGAAAAAGTGAGATGTGAGAGTAAATATTATTTGAAAAAAGCACTCACCTAAGATTAGAACGAAAACTGTGGCAAAGTTCTCGTTGAAGATGTCACCTGGTTAATCGTCTGATGGATCTGGAACAATGTTGTGCACTTTAGTACATCCACAAAGCAACGATCCAATGAAATGTGTTCAACTAAAGTTCTCTCAATCTGCCCAAATACCCGGGCCTGAAGTTAAATTCTCTTCAGCTTTACTAACCACCGGAATTTCTAACTAATCAATCCCAATGAGTTCTATCTATTCAGATAATTCAACATGCAACTCGAGAACATCTTCACCTCGAAAACTTACTGACATATTTAGATATTACTTCATCTGTTTATAAGTTAGTTATATATGATTTAAATTAAACCTAGTCTCATCAATTACAAAATGATTGCCAATATACATGACTAATAACATTGCTAAAATACCTATAGGAAGATACTAACTAAAAATCTAAGTATTCGAAAGTCTTCTGAAGTAAATGCAGTGTGGTATTTAAAAGGAATTCATATATATACACGATATTCAACGCATATGATTATGTCATATACGATGGATTAAACGTGATAACTGAATAAACGATGAAAGGTGTTGTCAGCAAAAAAAAGTTGTTTATGTTCAGGCTTTTACGCATGAACAAATAACTAGAAAGAGATAGACAAATGGTCTTTGCTAAATTATTAAAGTCTAGTCTTTCTTGTTGATCACAGCAATGAAATATTTAATCTATTACGTCAAGTAGTAAACGTTGTTAATTTGTAGACAGTTTAAAAGAAGAAAACTAGTGATATACAGTGTAAAGGCGAATGTGCGATGTAAAATAGAAGCAGTCTGTACCTCGATCCATGGAGCACCGTGGAATGTTGAACACTGAACAAAGACTTGAAATGAATGGATGGATATAGAATGGATGGATGGAAGGATAGGATGGACAATGGTAGTGGATTGTGATTGTACTTGTGGCTATGTGATCGAGAACGTTGCTGTCAACAAACTGACCATCG
>JAGJTL010000039.1:3373515-3387155 GCA_022063505.1 Calosoma granatense
CTATTGGCTAACACCTGGTATGCGCGAGTACGTGTCTACAATTGATTGTTTAGTATTCCAAGCAGGGTTGTCATAGAGACCTAGCTATACTTCAAATACAAACACAAATATACCGCTTTGTAACCCCTTACCACCCTCGCTCATCGCATCGTCGTCACGCACACATTGTGGGACAATGAACAACCACCCAGCGGTCGGGCAGGAGCGGGTGTGGTGAGGAGGTGCAATCGACAGCAGGCAGTCATTCGAGTAGGGTGCAAGTCTTCGAGCAATTACAGGTTGCTCCGTACGTTACGTTGAATCATTTATACACAACATTAATACTTGACGCGGCGGAGACATACTCGGACTCGACACATAAACCGTTATGGAAAAAATGGGGTACAAACTAATGTCAAGCAGTCTCAATATTTGATCAGATACATATCAGTTTGTTTAACATTCAATACTGGGGATGGCTAACTAAACCAATGTTCAAATGCAAATTCCCCTTAAATTAATGTACATTGCTGTCAAAATTATTATAATTGTTCTTCATGTACATATGTTAACGAAGTACGATTAGTATTCATAAATTTAACTTAAAACTATACTTTCCATATTGGCTGTAATCCCTGCAATATATCATCATTAATTTTCAATGTGTTAATTGCTAAATATGTTGAAAATAGTATATACTGACATTATTTTACATTAAACTTCTGGTTAATTGTATATAACAAGCTTTCTTCTGTGAATTAATTCAAATTCCTTTTTATCATTGCACGACTTTGTCTTCATCGTGCACGATTAGAGCAAGTTTCATTTCGGATAGAAGATTATTTCAGTTCGTTGCTCGTGAAAAAGTTCCAAGCAAATTTAAAGCAACTGACGATTTTAAAATTAAATTCTTATTCACAAGACACGTATATATTCGATTGAAATCCTTGTATGTCGTTGGAAAATATTATATAGCAGTTGGCGCTAATTTAAAATCGATAAAAATTAAATTAATATTGACATTTGTTATTTGTCATGACAAATATGCATTACAATTTATTCTCTATACATGAAATGTAATAAATAATATATAAACACTAATTTCATACGGTGTAAGTTCTCACAGTCATTTATTATAAATCAAAGTATATTAAATGTTATTAAAATTTTATACAATATGAAATATTTATTACATATACATATTTTATAAAGAAGTGAAAATGTATGTGGATTTGTCAGTTATGAATATACAAAATACGGATATTTGAATAAAAGAGCATTCAGTCTGCATGAGAAACTTGTATTTGCGAAAATATTGTAAGGGCTTAATCCTTTACGCATTCAGGATATGAATTATATGAGATTTGGTAGAACAATGTATGAATTATGGGTACCAAATGAAATTCATTGCGTAAGATTCTATTCTGAATTGTGATAAAGGGTTATATTTTACATTGAAGATGTCTAACAGACACATTTAGTATAGTGACTGCTTTAGCAAGATCTGTTTAAATACAATACAATTGTAGATATCTCTTTTGTCAATATTTCATACAACATTATTATTTTGTATTATATACAACATGTTATTATAGCTTCTTTGTACTAGTAGAGTTAATTTCCATTTCCTATTATCGCAATAATTTACCAAATAGGCCAATTCCATCAAGCAGCCTTAATGATAAATAATATTGCAATTACAACCAATCTCCTTAATGGCAAAACAGTAGCAGAACGGTACAGAAAATACAAAACATAACACACGATATAATATTTATGAAATCAATAACGTCAATGAATAATCAACCGTAATGTGTGATCAAATTCTCTCTTAATACATTATCTGAATGAAATACAAATTATTTTGTGTAAAATATTTGCGAGGATAAAATTACAAACATCTACCCATTCTCTGATTTATTTCATTATGTATATTTACAATAGGTTCGGTCTGCCAGAACAATAAATTTATTTTCGTACAGTAGCAAATAATAAATTTAGAAGCTCAGAATCAGACAAGCAACGGCTCCACATGACAAGTATTTCGGACAGTTTGCGAAATGAATAATAAATTTACTTCCAGTTCAAAGTTGTTGTGCTCTTCTTCCGTCTGGTTTATATTTATTTTGTGTCTTCCAAATCCAGTACGAGTAGAAATAGTTTATTTACAATGTTTCCTAATATAATTTGTCTAAAATAAATATGATTTCATAATAATTGGTGAAGTTATAAAATCATTGTTAAATAATCGTTTTCATGACAACAAATAAGGACAAAAGAAACTTCATTTTACCTATTTACTTAAAATGTTTTGATATTACAAAGAAGAGTAGCAAACACTTTGTAATTATGTTACGCAAATTAATAATTATAATTGCTATAGATAACAATGTGGATAACGTAATAATAGTAATTTTAGTTAAAGGTTTTGATATTATCTAGATTGTACGTACTTTCAATTAGAAGTATGGTTTTACAAATTATTCACATTTATGTTAGTGGTAAATGCATATCGAAAATTTATATTTAGCTACCTGTATACTCGAATTAATACGTATTTGTAAATATCTAGTGTGTACTGGAAACAAATGCAGCTATCAGGAATCCATTACAATAAATCGGGATAATAAAACTAGCCTTTTAGATATTATACGACAGATACGCTAATAACATCGCCAGCATAGAATGACTCGAAATAAAATTTAAAAGTAAAACATGAAAAGAAAAATAGATAATAAAGTACAGGTCACATATTGTCCATATAAGCTAACAGGTCCGTAACATATATAATTATTTATATTATATTACTTTATCATTCTGATTGCAATCATAGTTCAAGTATTGCAAATATGTTGTCAATGCTGCAATTAAATAATTTAGTAACTGTACTAAATGGGTAATATAATTTATGAGATACGATCAGTATTGACAGATATTCTTGTGTATTAAATAATAAAAATCCGGACCTGTATACAGGTTGTACATTTGCGTGTATTACTATTGCAATCCGGTATAAAAGACATTTAATGGTAATAGAGATAGATTAGAAACATAATGGAACCGAACATTGGAGTGCACTAAATAATAATCAATATTAAAAATATATATGACCGTTTCTATATCTACTCCAACTTTTGGTACAAACAAATGAAATAATAAAAAACGAGTAAACAACATTAGTAAAATTGTGTTTTTTATAGAATAGACAGTACGGCACAGTAGAGCAGCGCTGCACATGGACAAAGGGCGAACTAAACACATATGTCACGCGAATAGGTAATATAAGGATACCATACCATAGGAGTGTTACTATGTCAAATCAAAATTATACACAGAGGAACAAAAAAAAACCTTGGTTTGTCCAATGTCCAAGGCACGCTACTGCGTAATGTAATTGTTACTTCCATTTACTATTTCAAGTGGTCGAAATATAATATCTATAGCTATCAAGTACTTTATTACTTTACTGTCAAATATACTTACACTGTAATACATAATATATTTACATATGCATTACATGATGTTATATGATAATATTTTAGTATTATTTACATCATACACATTAACCTGATACGTTTAATGTCTAATACATTTCGGGATATTTTGTGTAAGTAATTTGATTACGGTAAAATAATTTTTGAAACGTGCTTCACTTGTTATGAAGAACACAAGTTTCTAAAAACTTAATAACAAGAGTTTTTCCTTGGAGAATAATTATAAAAGAAAGTTAGTCGAGTTATACTAATTTTATATCTTAGTGCTTATTATAACGAATCATTGTCTCGTCTATGTATATTTGAAAAATAAGAGTTTATTTTGAAGCTGTTAACAATAATCCAACTACTTTTTTTCGAAATTTGAAAATGTAACTTTCGTATTCAATTTCTATTAGCTAAAGCATATATAAAAAAGTATTTAAAGAACTATAAAATTAGTAATTTATTTAATATTAATTTTTTCCATAAAGAGCATTATTAAAAATAAACAATGGAAAATTAAATACAATAATTACACTTTGCAAATTTTTACTCTGAGAATACTTAACATGCAATAACTTTGTATAACCTTAAATATATGAAATATTAATTAGATAGTGCTTATCGCTTTACATCCCAAAACTAATTACGGCAATTACTATGGTGACTTTTAATTACTTAAACATTTGAATGAACAATAGGCTTCTAAAATTCATGATAAGAAAGGTTAATTTTTCTACGAAAAACTAGCTGTTAATTCATCATTACGATGCATACCTAAATGTAAATATGAATTATAAAGTAATATGAAGCAACAACAACACGTACACTAATTGCCCCCAAAAGATACTAATGTTCCATATATTTGTGTGACTACTAACAACGATTAGTTTTCTTTAATTTGTAACAAAACACATGAAGTGTCATTAGGCATAAAATACCATCCTCATTACAAATTCAATACTGCAAAAGTTCGTTCTGGTAAATTACAAGAAGTTTTAAAACAATGGAACATACATTTTTGATAAGTTGATAATTACAGATTCGACTATATTCAGGTTGCAGTAATAGTCGTGTCACATTTGTATTTCTCACGAATAACTAAATAATGTAACAGGAGAAAATTGTATGGTAGCATCCTATGCTGACCATATGGTTTATCGACCAATTTTCCTTTGTTTCCTATTGTAAGTGATGTTTCGAAAATATGAATATTTAACCGTCACATACGTACTAGTACCTGTTAATTTACCAACAGACATGTTACAGACAGCTGAAAGATCACATTCTTTTGTGAAATAAGGAACAAATGCTTCCTTTTTCTTTTGTTATGTTATTTATTTTACTTGTAGACAAATGTAGCAACGAAGCAAACGTATGACAGCAAAATAAAATCGAAAACTGTTCGTATTTGTCAAGATAGCTCACGAACGTACACCCATATTTGTTTCCATTCTGATATTTGTTCCCAGCACACACTATTTCCGCAAAAAAATAAGACGCTCTCATTTTTCATTTTCTACAAATACCTACAAATGAACGTTATTCGCATTTAATTAGTGTACTTCCAAATTGCCTCCAACATATTATGCAATTCTGAATTCAAATACATATTTCAGTCGTAAAATAATCTAGTTAAAAAAATTAACATTTTAAGCTCTTCAGATTATACGATAAAAGGATTAAATATCTCTTTTTATTCGGAAATGGAATTTTCAACATGAATTTCTTTTTATGAAAATTAAATTTTAATGAATCTACATTGTCTTCAAAAAAACCCAGTCCGAAGTTTTGCGTACTAATGATTTTAAATATTATTTGAATAGAATGGTCATTAATGTACGAATTAAACAAATTTGTTCATTCATCTGATGGAAGTAGAAATAGTGAAGGTTTTTATACTGGACAAGTGTACTTGTTTTATTTAAGGCGTAATGTCTATACATGCAGTAGCCGTATTCGTGACTTGCACATTCCGTGACAAGTATACCCCTTGTTGTTTCATTTCCCATGATTAGAAAACAATGTATAATTCAAAGTATTATTCAAATAATGTTAGGTTAAGACCCCCACTCTTGATTTATCTAATTTTTAATACATACAAACAGCTGTCCCTTGTTTCAGCATATCTGTTACATGAGAGATTATATGTTTTTCTATAAATAAACAGTGTGTAAATTTATCAATACATATTTTTGATTTTATAAAATTGAAATATGCACTTAAAGACGAATGTATTCCTCGGAGTAAAGTGTCCTCTATTTAGTAGGGTATGTAAATGTATTGAGTACTTATGCAGATAAAAGTACAAGTTTGGTGCGAAGATTAACGACACGTCGAACGTCTGAGAAAATTAACTCTAAATATAATCAGAGGTACAGTTGAAAGTTTATATAGGTTGATTTTCGTGGAGTGAAACTACTAGGTTGCCGTTGCGAACTTCAATAAAAGGAGAATAGGGGACTGCGCGAGGCAGGTACAATATGCAAAATGTAATAGGGAAATCGAAAATCGAAACCATTTCTAAAGGAGGAACTCGTCAACATTGAGTCTCGCAAGGTAACGAGAATCAATAACTAACTCTGTAGACAGAACTACGAAATCAGGTTACCATTTGTATTTCATCACGGCCATACATTTTATACAGAAACTAACAAATATAATATGTATACCAGGATGTGGTAAGTAAATTTACTTCAACTAATGTATCTATATATACAATACATTTGTATTTAACTACAAAATATAGATCGCATATATAATTATTTCCAGCTAGATTCAACACTATAACTAATTAAAATGTCAGTCACGGCGAAAATTTATAATCTTATCTTAGAATAATATGTACTAGTAGATATTCGTGCACAATAATGAGTTTTATTTCAGAAAGACATGTTATTGTGCCAATATCTATTATGTATTGGTAAGCCTGGAAGTAATGCTAAGTATGATTTCAATTTCGCGTTAGTAAATTAATTATGGTTTGTAGTGCAACTGTTCACATTTAGTTCCAGTCCGGAACATTGTCTTTATGAATTTACACGAGACGTTAATGCTGGATGAATTTGCTGTCGTACTCGCGGACTCAATTTCCAATATCCAATTTTATTTTTGATTGCCTTTTTTACAATTTTACTGCACTACCGGCCTACCGGCGTTCGTGACGGCCCGACGTCACCCTCTTCTACGTCTGTTTATTATTGACGAGGCAAGATACCACCACGACGCCGGCCGGTAACAGACACAGTGTAGCGTGCGACGACGCTTCCGTGCTTGTCCTGACTGCTTATTTTCATTTTATACTACCTTTAAAAAAATTGCACTAACTCTCATAATTATTTACAACACTATGTCTGTGTCTCATATACGTTAGTCTTTAGTAAAATATCACCGGTATGTTTCTATGTTCGCTGTTGAATGTACGTTGGTTAGATAGTAGTGTTTGTATGTATGCATCCCGGTTACCCTTAATACCACTTGGAAGAAGGATACGCTTGGATTGAGTGACGTCACGTCAATTCTTCAGGGTAGAATTGTAATGCAATATAGGTCGCAGCGAAGGGATAAGGGATCAGTAAGGTTGAAATATGAGTAGAACCCAACGTAAAATTTTCTGTATCATCAAAAACGTACGTCACTTGTTGATCTGCAGGCTGATATGTGATATTTCAATATGTTCTGTAATTTAATGATTTCAAGCAACCTTACAGATTACACACATTGCTGCGAGCAATTTTCCACATAATACATATTTACGCATATGTAGGCAAAGCGTATCATTTGCTTAGTTACGCTTGATATTATGATATACAGGTACATAATACCGAGATATTTCATAGTTTAGGCGAAGTTACTTTATGAAGATGAGAAGCAAGGTGACAAATATTTGTTCACGTACACACAAGTGTGTCGAATATTGGCGAAGAACGTGTAACAACGCATTGTTTCATTAAACATATGAATCGTATTTCTTAATATCACACACAAATATTACTTTATTTTTTCTAAATGTCAACTAATAAAATAAACTTTTATTCATTTACTGCAGAAACATTACTATTCTAGAAACCATTATATATTTCCAACACATAAAAGATCATATTTTAATTCATTGTATTATACTGGGCTTTATGTATCTACATGAAACGAATGCTATCACTAATGAAGCTTCCAATGATAAACATCTGTAAAAAATGACATCGCTTACAGACAAATTAAGGTTGTAAAACCGTGTCAAGATACGATCATAAATCCAACATTAATTTGCACTAATGTCTTTTTTAATGAAAATGAAAAATTATCACAAAATGTTTCCAAATTTATTATGTGACTAACAAATCGTGCAATGCGCATTAAATATATATAAAATATAATTACTGTTTATTTACTATTTTAATAATCAATTTCTGCTTTTTAAGCAATTAAATGCTTTAATGATAAAAGTAGTGATATTTTAAGATTTCTTTAAGGTGAAGATCAAACTTTGATAATTCCTGATCAATTATAAGGGTTGGCAGTACTGAAATAAAACAAGACAGTCATGCTTAGCATGTGTGTTATTAATAAATATATGTAAATTCAAATGCAGTGTAACTTCGAAGTTTCCAGTTGAGAAAATTAACATAACGCATCGCGCATAAGATCTTGTGTGCTGATTAATTTAAGAACCCGTATTTTCATATCAAGCAGAATACCAAAACTGATCTTTTACATGAACATATAGGTCACATATATAATGTATGATAAAGTTTAGTAATGAACTCTAAGGCTGTACATGAAAACCACAAACAAAGTTTTGCCAGAAGTAAACCAACTTTTCAAACTGTCTATTCTCTAGCAATATTATGTTCATCAACTTTAAGAAATGTAATCTATATTTACTTATCATCAAGACATTAAGGAATTAATTATTAAAATCTACTGTATAATCAATAAGTTGGTTTTCTATAACTATCATTAATTTGTCTAATTAATCTTTTTAATTGTACTATAATTGTAATGTTAACGTAACGAGGAATATTTGGAGCGTTAAATATAAACAAACATATTCCAATTAAATTAATAGCTCACGTTAAAACAAATTAAATACTTTTCCCAGATAACTAGGTGCCAAACAATTATCTGTTGAATAACGTGGAATCTTCATGAATGGGATGTGAAGTAACACCGTACGTTTTATCTTCTATCGCGGCCAAGTTATTTTTAAAACGAAACACAACGTGTTCTATGTTCTCAACATCAGATAGCCAGGTGCCAAGTAATTATTTGGTATATAGGAAATCTTAAAAAAGACAACAGGCAGCGAATAACCTGACCTTCACGACAGTATCCACCTGCAGGACAGAAATAATCATGTGCGAGACAATGAAAATATAGCCAAGCTAATCTAAATAATATTCACGAGGAATTCCAAAAGCAATTTCTCTTTGACGTTGTACTGTTACTCGTCGTAATTAAAATTTTAATTATATTTTCATATTCTGCAATGCAGTTGCGTGTTTTATAAAAACACGGAAAATTTCATATGACCGTTACAAGATCTGTTAAATATTATGCTTTTTATACAAACATTTCTCTTGATACAGTGCTCACTGAACAGGAGTGTGTGTAGCGTAAACATATGTATTTCAGAACATTGAACCGAACAGTACAACTTGTAATATCGTACATGAACGTACATTTTTTTATATGATAATTAGGTACATATTGGATATTTAAAAAATGTAAATATATCTAATAACGCTTTCAGTAGAATAATCAATAAATTTTTTTTACGAAGAACTCATAAATAAACAGTTAGATAAAAAATTTTATTTCCACAGGAGAATTCATAATTTTAACTGGACTTTATCTGCAGTGTTTTGAATTCTGTATGTGTATATGTCGGTCCGGAACCACATTGCTCATTAGTATAATTCAATACACGAAAATCAGAGATAATGGAAACAAAACAATATGAGCACGGCACAAATCATCTTGGGAAATGGAAAGTTTAAATTCGGAAACAATTGACCCAAATTGTAATACATAAAATTTGCAATATTAATTATTAACACTTTCATTTGTATATTCATCATACTGTATAATTCATTACATTTTTCCTTTATGAAAAATGTACACTTCCTTTTTGTATCAAACTACCGGTATAAAATCACAATACACAAACGGTTCAGCAAAAAAATATGATACAGGTGTGCGTCATAAAATATCAATCAA
The DNA here is from genome assembly GCA_022063505.1 of Calosoma granatense. NCBI lineage: Eukaryota > Metazoa > Arthropoda > Insecta > Coleoptera > Carabidae > Calosoma > Calosoma granatense. The sequence goes on from JAGJTL010000039.1 coordinate 3,383,187, forward strand.
ATATAAAGAACAAAGAGAATGGAAGAGGAAGCAGGACAAAGAGAGAGAGAGAGAGACAAAGAGAAAGAAAACTGTCGCACCAACGTGAAAATAGAAAGTGTTGTACAAAGGCAACTATATATGTGTTTTTCAAAGGATGGAACATTGTCACAGGCTGTGTGGCTCGTTGATGGAAGCTTCGAATGTTTGATCAACAAATCCACTACATCCTCAACCCTCTGTGTATAGTTAACTATAGAGGTCTTCCGTAATCGTTCACATCGCATTTTAAAATAGTAAAAATTCACTACAGAACTGAAAATGGAACTGGCACGTATGGACTAATGCATGTCACAAATGAAAAATACCAAGCACGAGACAGTTTGGGAGATCATGCAAGTTTACATTGCACTGTCATGTATTTAATTTTAAATGTGTGCTTGTATGTTCATATCGTTATTTTGAATCACAAAAGTGACATATTTAAACATTGCATGTCATAATATACATACTATGCACTCGCTCCATTTAATGACGATATATGAATAGAGATCTTTCAAATATTACAACATATTTATTTATAAAAAAAATCTGGGTTTATAGTTTAGATTATAGTGAAGATTCTTGCAGATTTACACGTTAATACAAATATCTGCTTGTATTTTATTCTGACGTATGTCTATATGATGAACGACATGAAAACTCTCTGTAGGCAATATGAACATATAATTGATGGGATATTAACAATAATCTAAGTATAGATTTTAATAGCTTGAATCCCTGGAATTTTATGTATATACAATTCGATAATTTATTAGTTTTCTACAGCTGGGTGTTCTATATTGAGAATATTTTTCATATATGAATATTAAAAAGCTATAACTAAGCATATTAAATCATTATTACGTATGTTTCTAGTCAGCTGTTAGTTGAAAATGGTAACTAATATATTAATATATAAATATAAGTCAATATATGAATATACTATATTGCCTACGTCTTTCTACGTGGTATATTTTCATAAATATGAAGATAATATTAAACATCGTTCGTTTGAGATCATGTTATATGACATCAAAGCAATTTTCAGGCATATTTCAAGTTTCACTCAGCATATATATGCATTGCGAGATATGACAAGACGTACAAGCTGTTTTGTATCATACAATCATGATTCGTTGTGCAGAGGAGAGCAAATATTTGATATAACTATCTCGGGCTTGATAACATCTATAATGTGAAAAATAGATGTGTATTTTCTATTAGTCGTAATATAAGACTTGTTGCATACACGGCCTCGTCACTTGTAGGTCTTCACTACGTGTTACACGTTTTTGCACTTTGCAAATAAAATTGATTTCAATTACCGTGTACCTGTTGCATCATGTTACAATACTCAATTATTGTAACCGATATTCAGGATTGTTTAAAACACTCGTTTTTTTATGAACGTAATTGTTCCATCTAGCTATAATAAAAGGGATTTTATATCTGTACGTATTTGTAAAATAACCTACATGCTTCATTATCATTATTAACCGTAATGATTTTCGATTTTTACGTGTCAAAACTTAATGGTGATTTCCGACAACGACTGACTACATTGGCAATGGAACTAATAAATTATGCTACATATAGCCATGAACTAATTTACTAGTTTACCTATCCCATTTGCTCTGTTCTCTTGACAGTAAATTAATTTGACTCGAGCCTTTGGAGTAAACAATCTGGTTACAACTATGTGACACATTAACTATACATATTAGTCGAGATTTGGTACACTAAACTGCCCATGTAATCCACTGCATTATCTATGTAGACCCTATATAAAGTCTAATTTTGCAAACACGCATCCTACATACAGGATATTGCCAAAATGTAATTATCAATAATGAAATTTTATTTAGAATAGAAAACAGAAAAAGAATTTAAATAAAATTCTTTATAATTACACAATAAAATGAAATAATCGGGTTAGTTTCTTCGATGTGTGATACATTGTAGATATTTACTAGTACATTTCCTTTGTCATTCCAACAAAAATACAACAGAATCGATCGTAAGGGGTAAAACTCTTTCTAAATTATCTACATGTATAAATGATGAAGTCAGTCGTATTTCGGTAAGTTTTCTGTCACGGCAAACTGTAATTTCGAAAAATAAATAATATAAAGAATGAACACAATTAATGTTCAATATAATGATAATAATAATAAAGAATATACCGAGGCATAAAATGTTGCTGCAGAAATGAAATAATAAAATATTCAATAATTACTAGTGAAACCAATTAAGCGTTATTATTGTGCTTGACAAAATAAAACATGTTTTCCCCATAACACTTAGAAATTAAAGGGAAAATATTTATCATGATCGGTTGGTAAACTAAGTAGACTACTTTGTTATAATAATGGATATTAGTGTTTTGCTATACGTAAGTATCATACCGTACATATAAACCTAACAAATTATTATCTGTGCATTACATTTACTGTACATGTGTAACTCTGTAATACAAAAATATTAATGATTATCGTAGTTTCATCAACAATCTCTGATAATATAATTGTGAAACTATTACAATACCTACGTTAAGTATAAATTCACGTGATATGATACAAGCTTATTATGCACTGTGGTGTATCAATAATTCTCTCTGTCAGTAGTATCAGAGACAAAACAAAATAAATATTTGTTTTTCTTTTATATATTTTCCGTACAAAATGATTGCATGCGACAAATGTTTGCACGTAATATTTTCATGTTTCGTAGTTTTTCTGCAGTTAAATACAATAAAATCCGCTTATAATGGACTTCAGGGGATCAAGTAAAATAGTTCATTATAGTCGAGTGTTCATCTCCTCAGAATAATTACTAATTAAACAAATGCATATTCATGTTATTTCACTGTCATGTTTTTTTGAATTCCATGCATGTATGATGAAAATATATTGGTATACACAGGTTTGTCGAAAGTAGATATTTTTATATAGACACAAATGTACTATGACAAACTTATGTGTGAATGTCAATACGCGTGCCAAGAAGTTTACGAAATCTTTACTAACCAATGATTGGCAGATACTATGGATTAGGTAAGTACAACATACATACATACATGCAATAGTAAAAAAGGAACATTGTAAATGTTCTTTTATATTGTGTCATATGTGTATGTGTGTGTGTTTGTGTCCTCGATAGAACGGGGTCCGGAAACCATACATGTCATACACGACATCCATATACCGAGTATTCTCGTCCCACTAATCATTTTAGGTTGTGAATTAATGATGAAGAATGTCATTAAATATGTATTGAATTGGGGGTAGCTTGGGGGTGTGGTCATAGGCCTCGTGGCGACTGTTTGTGATAGTCGTGGCCAGCGTTGTCATGGCAACACACACTATGCACGCGATACTATCGTCAGAAAAGTACGATCAAACACGGATAAACCGATTATAACGGACACATGGCCTGTTCGTCCGTCCGGTTGCTCGCTCGCGGACATCGGTTGAACAAACGTACGTTGTCGGCCATAGTGTGACGGGGGCCTTATATGCGTACCACCACCTAGCACTGCCCTCAACCGTTCCAGCAAATAATCGATCGCATCGATTCAAGGAAAATTCTCACGAATAGAAAATTATTAATGACAGAAAAAAAAAACGGACGCGGTCGTGGAAATGTGCGTACCTACTATTTTCTCCGTAATATTAACATGGAAGTATATAGCGGATATTTATATCGAAATGATTCATACAGGCAGTACCACGTTAATATTTTTAATATTAATTTCCGATACGCACATATTTTATCAAGGGTAGCATAGTCATTTATATTGTTTTTTAATTTATAAAAGAATGGTAAGTACATATATTCATAATTTGAAAAGCATAAAAATAATGAATATTTTATTTAAAAAAAAATACTTATTTTTTTAAATTAAATTGAAAAGTAAATAATTCAGTAGTGTTTTATATTATTGTAAGA
>JAGJTL010000039.1:3387310-3431997 GCA_022063505.1 Calosoma granatense
TGCGTCATATTTAACGGATAACAGCAACCCAACAAGAGAAAAACAGCTGCTCACATACATAGCAGATGTATAGCCTGACTGCAAATAACCAGTTATTATGTTATTGCAAGAAGCATGAATAAGGTAGATATGTACATTGTTTTAAGATGCATATATTACACAGAACTATTAATTCATATAAATTAAGTAGAACTTTTTATGCAACTCAAAGTAAAACGTGAAGTACAAGTCACGGACGAATTTTCAAAATGGCGAAGAGAAAATTAGATTCATACGTTTATTCTACAAGTAAATATACAAACAAAGCATACAAATATATAATTATTTTACACTATGCAATTAGAAAGAATATAGTATAATATTAAATAATGTAATGGATATATTGACTATTGTAATCTTACTACATATAATTATATGATGTAATGTTGATGTAACAGTTTGATGTATACAAAGGTAATAGTTTAGCATGTTAATTTATATAGTAAAGTATTTAATTACCTACATTTAATGATATTTTTAACATGCGTCTGATAATGATTTACATACAGTTTGACATAATACAAAATAGTTTTTATGAAACTGGAATTACTAAATAAGTTCTACATTATGTAAAGTGTTTTTAGTAATAAAAGCATGTAATACTTGTAATAATGTACCAAGCCCCATCATACCAACATAAATTACCTTGACCGTAATCATGGTATCAATAATTCAAATTGCAATACAAGTATTCATATCTATTCATTGAATAATGGAAATACATAGTGCAATAATAATATTTTATTCAGAACGCATTTTAACATGAAACTGCATAGTACTGCCACCGACTACATAATATTATAACAAATGGTCAATAATACTTACTAATGTCGTATAAAGGCACAGAGAATATTGCACTTTTATACAACATGTCCAGGAATAATAGCTTTCAAGTAGCACAATACTATCTGTTGTTGTTGCACATATCATCGATTTATTTTGAAACATTGTAATAGACAATATATATAAATATCGTATTTTATTTGTTATAAATTTTATTTATTTTTGTATCTGAGAAAACAGAATATCCAAAATAAAGCTATTAGATATTTAGCTTTAAATATCTTGTATGAATACTTATAAATTTTTGATATGTACGAAATAAACTTAATTGACAACTGCACGTTAAAAAACAAAGACTATAAAACAATGATCGATCTGTTTATAACATATCTACGTGAACAGCAAATATACAAAAAATTCCTGCATACACTTGGAAATTATTTTCAGATTTCAACAAAAAGAAATATAAGAATACTGCGTATTTTCTCCATACTTCCTTTTACTATGCAAATGCTGTTGTTCTGCCATACTAATTATAGCAAAGGCGGTAAATTTATTCCACTAATTTTCTACAATGAATAAAACCTAAACTCATTCTGTTAATTTAACATACGAATGCCCTTTGTACTCACATGGTACAAATTAAAAATTGTACACACTACTAACTTTTAAGCTAGTTTATCGATGTTTTCTTTTGTTTTCATATCGTAAGTAAAACAAAATTACCAACGTAAAATAACTATACGGTTAATAACACTATTGTCGTAGTAGATATGATGCACTACAAATAACCAATGACGCATTACTAAACATTAGGAAAACACAATGGCCGTGCATAAATTCGTGATGAGCAGATTAATACTTCAATGAAGATTAAACAGCATTTTACGAATAACATGTATGTTTCACACATGCTATTGTATATTACCGGCAAAATCGAAAGCACGCTTGTTCATAACATAGATTTATCAAAAGTATACAACAAAGTATAAAACAAAACACTGCAAACCAAATTGAAATAATTATTTTATAAATATAATTGAAAAGAAACTTACCAAATACTATACAGGGAAAAATTTAGAAAAGAAAATTACAAGCACAATTATAAACGCACCAAACACAAATGGCGTACGCCTATGCTGAAAATGCCAACAGAAATGCAATGCGCATGCTCCAATGTAAAATACCGTTGCGCGACTATCTAAAATGACACTTGTGTACAGAGAATATATGAATACACAAAGAAACTGTTCCAGCAGTCAGTTTCATATGACGATTCTCACGCCATCTTTTCGAAAAGCAATTTAGTATTTTGAAATATTTCAAAGAAGAAATAGATATATATTTTTTTGAATATGGACTCAAATAATAGCGGGAAACGATGTGACTACACACTAGAAAATTATTTGGAGAAAGAAAAAAAGTTCCAGAACCTAAAAAATGTTTATACGTCAAGTATTAAGTTTTTCTATTATTTTCATTGTAAAAATTTAATTTAATCTACTTTCTCTTTGTAGTGGAAAAAAGAGTTAGTGAAAATTCGCAAAATATACGTCTTTTGAAAGAAAAAAGTACCTTATTTCTTAATGAAATAACTAAAAAGAGAAATATCTTGAGTTGTTACGAAAAGGAATTCGAAGTATGTGTGTAATTTTTATTTCTATATAAAAGTATGTAATTAAATTTTTATTACAGGATTTAATAACAAATATCGAGGATACTTGCTGGCGTCAAACTAAGGCAGAAATTGTACTCAAATCTGAAAAAGAATATCTCTCTAAATATGAACATTTATTTGAACAAGAAAATAAGAGTCCTGAACCTGATATAGATTTCCATGCAATTGAGTTAAATATTAATATTGCAAATTTAAAAGAGAAAAAAGATGATTTAGAGAAGAATGTGTCAAAAAATAATGATATAATTGACAAATTATTGAAAGAATTAAATCATATTGCAAGAGAGTGTGACATATTACACGAGACCATATATAAAAGTAAAACAACAATGTAAATAAAAATGAACTAGGTTATTGTATATAAAATCATATATCAAATTATAAACAAGACAAATTTCATCAATCATGTACATGCATCGTTAAATTGATTTAACTTTGTTTTGGCAGATAACAGTTGTTCTTGTTGTTCTCTGAAGAAACTTCTTTTCTTATCTATTGTACTTTTCATTAATAATCTTAATTTTCGTTTTTCTTGCACAAGCTTCTCCAGTTTATGTTTTTTGTCTTCAAGTATTTTTCTTCTATGTGGATACAGTTGCATTTCACAGTCCCCCGGAATTGGACGCCTGTTTTAATTTGTATCAAAATTTAGTTTATGTCCTATGTTTCTTATGAAAGATATCAAACTTACCAGACTGCAGTGTTTGTATCCACTTTACTAGTATTCATCAGATTTGTAATTTCATTGTACTTCGAATCAATCAAACTCTCTGTGCACATGTAGTCTATACTTTGATGAATATCATTCACTATTGCAGATTTCTGCATATTGTACAGTTTTTGGGCAGCAGATGTTTTGTTCCCCAGTGTGGCGACAATCCTTTGAAATTCTTCTGAACTGTAGAAATTAACAATGTGTCATTTCCTCAAATAAAACTTATATGCTTCAAGATGAATTGTGCAAATAATAATCAGGCCGGGACAAGTGCAATTTGAATAGTAGAAAACAAAGTTGCACTCATCAAGACCTAAACATTACTTGCATTGTATGGAAAAGCAATGACATAACCAAGCTGAACAACATTACTGCTTGACAATTTTTACGTATAGATACATGAACTGAGATCAAGATAATATTTGAAAAGAATTTTATTAAGAGCCGTTATACACATTTCAAACAAAGCATGAGGGCAATGACACCTGTACCTGATGCCTCCGGCTATTTCCTCGATAATATTTTTCAGATTTATTCGCATCAGTTCTGAATTTCTGATATTGGAAACAGCACCTTCTTTATTTGTTTCTGACATGTTTAATAATTTTTTACTTGTGGTATAACCGTCAATTTTCAAATGAAAATGACATTTCTAGACAAGCGCCTTTCAAATGTATACTATAGTATTACGCATGTCCACGATTGAATTTAGAATCCATCTTGTATCGATTGAGTCGACTTGTTTCAACGTAGTTCAAGCCGATTGCAACAGAGGTCACAACTATCGTCAATATCCAATTACATGTATCATTCAAATAAACAATTGTAATATTAGTTTGTGTCAAACCAAATATATTTTATATTGATGATGTGCGTAGTCAATAATATTGAGTTACATAGCATTGAAATATAATAAATACAGGTTTATATAATAAATTTATTACATTCATTTTCCAAGGGTCATTGTACAAAAATAAATATATATTTTTGTGAAAAAAATTGTTTTGTAATGAAAGTCTGTACACAGGAAGTAATTTCATTTGAACATAGGTGATAACGATAACTACTGGTTGTAACAATAACCGTCAGATGAAGCAAAAGAAATGACCAAGGTTCCGAAAAGCAGATAGCGAAAATAAATGTTCATAGGAAAGTGAAATAAAATTGGTAGTTACGGTGGATAGAAGATTGCTGAATGGTAAAACATGTCGGTGTAAAATGGTTTGGGTTTTGTTTTTTCTCTTGAGCATTATTATTTAAGCAAACCGGAGCAACCAGCTCAACGGCAAGGTATTGTGGAACTGAGGAGTTACAACAGTACACTAAGTACTACTACGTACAATTACGTTTTAAATTAACGTAATACAATACATACAATTCTAAATAAATATGTGTTAGTTTGTACGTTAATGGTAACTTGTTTAATATGTGGATAACTAGAAAAACATTGAAGCAAAAGAAAATTAGTTTCAGAGTAAATTGTTCAAGTTTAAAATTCTCCACAAATACGAGCTGGATATCAGTGACCCAGTGAACTTCTATTGCATTGCTAATGAGTAATTTAGTTTCTTGTTATTTTCTTTCGTGCACAAAGTTTAATTCGTGTTCGCGATGTTGTGGCACTTGGTACAAGAGTTAAGTTTCTAGCGGGGTGATTTGTAAGCGACCACGATTCAGGTGAATGCAGCTGCTATGCTAGTACTCGTGCATACATTCAGTTTGGTTCCATTGTCACAACTCCACATTCGTTTGGCAGAGTGTTGCATTTGAGAAGCAGACAGATTCAGACTAATCTGTGTGCGATTCGCAGCTATCGCCGTGGCCATGTATGCAGCCTAGCCGGGATACTGAACAAGCTTCGTCTGGGGACTGATTAATGTAATAGTTATATTCAGGGCCCTCCTCCGGTCGCCGTGACAACACAGATTAAGAATAGATAATGGAGTAATACGGTTTAATAGCGGGTTTGTCATTACCATCTCTTGACCTCAGATAATGAACAGTCGTAAACTTTACTTCGGTCTGAACATTGGATGGCGTGAATTAGAATCAAGTTAGCTCCGTCAAAACTACCCTGGATGTAATGAGACGCGAGAATGGAAAGCTACGAAATTACTGTGCACAGATAACGAACGTACTAGAAACTTTTGCTTTTATTTAAAACTTGTTATTTGCAGAAATTGTACTCAACTCAGACGGCAGGCCCACGTAAAAGTATAGTCAATTCAGTTGCTTTGTTCCGAGTAAATAATGTCATTATAGAACGGAATTATAGAAATGAAACATTTATTGCCTTGATACCGAATATCAGTTTATAGTCTCCAAAGTTAAATATTCGACATCCCTATAAAAGACATGTTAAAAAGGATTGAAAAATATATTGATTGGATGTAGTATATGTAACTAAGATTTAGTAGAAAAAGCAAACAATTATTCTTGATCTCGGCCTTACTTTTACTTAATTGCATTGTTGGTTACAAAAACAATACTACTGTTAGACGCAACGCTCAGGTATTCTGAGAAAAATAAAGTAATTTAATATAAAATTCCTTACAAGTTGTACAGACAATTTTGTTGTACGTTGTGTATCGATGCTGAGGGAAACATCTTACATTTATTATTTATTATAATAACCATCATAAATGTTTTTTTGTCATTTATTTCTTTATGTATTTTATACAAGTATGATAGAGATAAATTTAAAAAATTTATAATGATTATTGTATTATTGTTTTATATTTATTACGTAGCTAATACATGTATTTGATTGTGGAACATATTAAAAAATTTGTTACATACGTAGAACAAAGCAATGTGTTTTATCTGCAAGCTTATTTGTGTCTGTTCAGAAATTTTATCCGATTTCGATGAATTTTTTTTGCAGGTTTAATATTTAATATAAAAAGGATTTGGATTATTGTATTTTATCCAACCAATTTTACGATGATTCTGCTAATATATTATTGATCATTATTAGTAATATTTTTCATAATGAAATATGTATTTTGCATACATACTGTAAATTTTGAACAAACGTAATCACATAGATGTCATCACTGTGTATATCAAATTTTACAAGGTATGAAAAACAATAGTTTAGATAAAAAACTGAAAAAAATACATCACTAGAAAAAATAAAATCGCTTGGTGTTGAATACAACCATTACAAACCGCTATCACCGATCAGTCAAATGTAGTTCACACTGAGCAGATTCCAATTTAATGTCTAGTGAAAAACCAGTTGCGGTCTGATTATGCACTGGACTATGAAATCAGAACAGGGACGGACACCTGACCAAACCAGTAAACGAGCAAAATTCTCTCAGCGAACTTTTCTAGTTGTAACTCATATATTCAACATAGAGAAAATGTTATTTTTAAAACCAATTAATTATGTATAGGTTCCCTGTTTAATCTAGTATTGCTATGCACTTATCATAAATAATATTGATTTATTTTGTTTTATAATATATACACTAAATATTGTAAATATTTGCAAACGTTATGTACATTTGTAAATATGTTAATAAACAATAATTATTATTTATATAGAGATCAATATTACTTTTTATTTAGTCCCGGGAAGTATTTATTTAATTTGGAATTATAATGATTTGCAACAGATACAGACTAAATATTATGCATATAGTTTCATATTAATTTTTAAAAACAAATAATATATTACAAATTATAAAAATACGCCATTATTAATTATATATCTCATTTTTGTATAATGAAGAGTAATGTATTGACAATTTAATTTTTTTTATAATTGGTGTACGAAAGAATAATATAAATTATCTTTTACAAATGCCAAATAATACCTTTTTGTTAATTTTTATAATTTGAACATTTATATTTCAATAGAAATCATTTAATTCGTCGAATACAATACCTGATTATTCATTTATTTATAAACGCGATATTCTATTTAATGCTTGGCTATTATAAATAAAATAGTCCAAATCGAATTAAATATTGATAACTAGTTATAAATTATGAAACACAATATAACAGTTTTACGCTCATTTGTGTATTAGCAATAATATGTATATATGTACATACATATAGAAATAATTTATACAATATATGACAATAATAATTTGAGTACAGCTGAATAGAAAATCTACTGCATAATAAATTGTTGTGTACACGAGTTATTTTATAATAATGTGCTAATATAATGATTCAGCTCTATTTCTGATTGTTAACAGAAAGTAAATTAGAAATATTTTACTGGTAGTCGTTACTTTAGTGAAAACCATTAAATTTTAAAATCAGGAAACCTGATAATAAAAATAAATTCAACGAATGACGTTAAAGTACCTGCATTCGGTCCTGCGCAGATCCCTTCGTTCCCCGAAACCGGATGCATTTCCGGTCAGGACGGATTTATGTGACATCATTTATATCTCCCGACCATTTCGCGTTTAGTACCCACATCCCCGGATGATAATTGATCCAGCACTGGTATCCCGTTCACTTCACACTTACTCGTCCATGATTTTTTGTCGTTGACGCCATTAAAAACTAGAAATTTTTACCATTAATATTTACGAACTTTATCGAAACTTTATCCGCATTCGGTGCACACATAACTAATATTTAGGAATACATCGTATCTACGTATATACAAAAGTTATGAGTTTATATTTGTTGTATTCTATTATAAATTCAGTGAATAGGGATTACAAATTGAAGCAGTTTTGAGAGAATGATTTAAAAGTACTGTAGGATTAGTGGAAGTACTAAAATTGTATATGATCACTCTGTTTATCTTTAAACTCTGATATAAACTACCATGAATACGAATATACTTACATAAATCACATATGAGAGGATCTATATTACATTTATAAGTATATCGTTAATAAACTACAAATACATGGAAATTTTATTTTCAAGTTATTCTGCATGAACAAAAGTTTCATGTATGGTCAATTTACTTAATTGAAACGGACAATTTAATAGAAATATCGCGTGTGGATACTATGGTAAAGAAATATTTTACAGATATTCTATTTCATTTAAAATTATGTTTGAAATATTTCTTTTTGTAAGAACAGGATAATTTTGTATAATTTATTTCATTTTATTTTCATTGTAAATTGAAGTAAGTACTTTCAATGTAATGAGTTTTGTATTGAATTATTTTGATTCGTATGTACCCTACGTATTTATGTCAAAATAGATAAAATACAATTCTATATGCACAAGTACTTGTATTTAAATCTTACTGAAATATATTCTCCGAAGATCTATTTCTTTAATTAACTACATTACTCTATATATTTTTGTTTTTGTTGTTTTCATTCAGTATAAGAACGATCGCCAGGTATACACAAATGATTAAATATCAGATTTAGTCGCGTAGAGGATTGTAAAGTTGGGAAACTGAAAGGAGTCTTGAAAGCATGGCCATAGAAGTCAAGAACACGAGCTCGCGTGCAATTGTGAGTGTAAGCACGCCTTTACGTAAAGTTCCAAAGAGTTGAAAGAAAACTCACTAAATGAGTAAAGCTCTCACAGTCAAAGGAATAGCAATTAGTAAAAATAACGGAACTTTGACGGGAACCATTTGGCCTAGAGGGAGTAAAGGTAGCCAGAGCATGAAACGAACGACTCTTCACTTTTCACAAACTTTAATTTTCAAAATATTTTCTTCCTACACAAAAGATTCAAATTACTTTTAAAGGATAATGTTAATATTTTTGTCGATATAAATGAAAATATTTGTGTATTGTTCAGCTTACAGGGCAAACTACAAAGCATCCTTACTGATTTGTGTTGTAATAACTTAGGATGAAGAGGAACAAATAATTTGTGGTAGGTGGGCGACCGTATATTGGTTTCAGATCAAATACACCTCTGTATACAATACTGGTAGAATTCAGAGAATAATGAAGAGTGTTGTTAATGAAAACAAAAATCAGTTGGAAATGTTCTTTTTGAAAATAATTTTATCTATTCGCATCAATGCGGGTGGGTGTGTACATATGCGCATTTGTATCAATGGATCCAACTGATTTTATAACATGAAATAGCCTTGAAAGGTATGAGGCAATGGTGATGTAATAATATTATCACAATCTCTTTGTTCGTTTAAATTCATTGTGAAAGTAAATCAATGAAAAGTATACCACTTTGACAATGGCTTGTGTTTGGACAAAAGGTTCTGCCGAAGCACTAGGAACATTGTCTCTACAAAGTATATAACAAGGGATAATATCAATTTAGCAATTTTTTTAAAGAACGTCGCACAGTATTTTATGTGACAATAACCGTTCCACGTGCGTAAATACTGTGTCATAACTATAACCGTTGTAAAAGGCTGTATCGTAGAGTTTTGCGCGTACATTGTGCGCTGGTGTCCCTATTTATATATAATTCTATTACTGGATTCAGAGCCAATACAGAAACACGTCGGATCGAATGTTTTGACGTCCGAACAGTAGTATTTTGTTATAATATTCAACGACATATCGATGACGTTGTCCGGAAATAGAACTCTACCGGATACTGAGAACATGGCGGAAACATTATACGGCCGTTTAGAATATGTGTCTGGTTTTCTGTTCCAATAAAATTATATAGGCACTAGGGGATAATTTGATGTGTCACATAACTGAACAGTCTGTCACTTTTACGATAGGTACGCTAGGTGGTTGGTACTGGTGGGCACGACGGGGGAGGGAGATTTGGTTAGCTTTACCATCGTCTCGCTTCAGGCATTTCGCAAGTCTGTATGACGTGAGGGTCTTCTTCCACTGGTCTCAGCTCGCGTGCGCTATGAAAATGAGAATAGGTGTCTCGTTGTGACGCCTGGATTTATTGCCGGTACTCTTTTCGACTTATCGAATACTCTTTTCTCGGCGGGCGCTACTGAGATTTACGAGCGCAAGGTATGTGCTTGTCCGCCGATTCTTGTCTTCTGCTCTGAATCGGCAATTCTAGGTTAAAACGGCCACAAGGCATAAAAACAGCCGTTATACTGTTTGCACCGATAAAATATCGGTACCCCACAAATAACCTAAAAGCATAACGAAATCTACTTTTTGATATGTTATTCACTTAACAAATGATTTGTTGCAAATACAATACATTACAAACAAATGTTTCAAGAATCTAAATCGATTAAATAATGGAAATTGCAACACAGAAAGTTTATATTTGAAATGAAGTGAATTGATTATTAGATAATGTATTACTTCTGAAACCAACAAAAAGAAAAAATGCGTTTATATTTATTATCTACACTGTAAAAAGTCATACTATTCACGTATGCCTATTTTTTCATTTTGTTTTTATTTTTCATTGATTTTAAAATACAGTATTTAATGTTATGCTGTTCGTTAATTAATTAATAACTGAATAATATCTAGACGTTGCGTTGCGAAATATTTATTGTTAATATTCATATTAATATTGTGTTTCCCTTTAAAAAGTTATGCGGTAAATATTTGCGAAAAAAAGAACAAATAGTCATTAGTGAATCCCGTTCTGAAATACCGTTAGCAAACTAGTCGCATATCTGGAAAGTTAGAGCAAGTTAAATTAGAATTTCGGACACACTTTGCGGATTATTAGTTTTCTCGTATCTATAGACGTGGCCCGGACAATAATTCATAAGATCGGGATCATTCTATTGGCGAATGGTGGGGAAGACAGAGCGGGAGAATGATCTCTTTTTGTCTGTGACCGTGGGTCGTCCCAGATCAGTTTCCTGCTTTTCTCTTCACGCTCTCAGATATTATCCTGCTGGTATCGTCTACCTCCTTCCCTCGCAATCTCTCCCATCATGTCGATCCACCGCTAGCAACCACCCTGCTGACCGGACACCGCACGAACGATCACCGCTGACCAGGATGTATTGCAGAAAACCACAGGATGTCATAATATACTCGCTCTTTTACTAAACGCCGAGGACGCGTTCCAAATGTTCACCATTTTTGTAACGGACGCTAAGTTCTGTAATAAAGAAGGCAATAAAGTTTACACGTATACTGTTAAAACTTATCGTTCGAAAATAGTTTCTTATTAAAAAAATTATTATTATAAATGAAAGCGGTCTCATAAATATTTTATTCACTTTTAAGCAAAATGTATCGGATTAAAATCATTTGATTTAAATCAAGAGACATAGAAAAGTCTAATTTGCAGAGGAAGGTTTTTGTTTTCAAAAGTTTTGTTCTCGGCACTAGCAATATTTATGCATCTGTGTTACATTGAAAATGTTTAGTTGAAAAGAGACTGCAATCGAAATGTTTTGATTCACGAAAATGTGAGAAATATCTGCAAGCCAAAGAATTGTATGTGATGAAACGATTATGAATAAACAGATTGAAAGGATGATGATTTGAAGATAATAAAAGTAGACTGACTGAAATAAAAAACAGAGTTAAATGAAATAAATTTTTGATTAAAGAAAATCTACGTTCGGTTTTAAAAACTCTGTACAAAATGCATTATGTATTAATTTTGAATGATATGGCACAGCGTGAATTTAAATATTTCCCTCTATATGTTCTTGGTTTTATATGATAAATGCAGTGCACGCAATAACCATGCTTTTATTTAAATTAAAAAGTGTAAAATAAAATACACTTTCATCGTATCAGCATTGGATTTGTTTAGAGAAAAGTAATTTAGTAGCATGAGTTCGTGGTTCGTGTCGATGCTTTAGATGGAAGACGTATGGGTAATACATACATATATGGAAGGCATACGTAGATTGCACAATATTTAAGTGGCCTATATGTAAACATGAATCAATAAGAGGCGGATTACGATTTGGCACACGGCCATAATGAATTTCCTCGTTCCCTAAACGGTATAGAATCTTGATATCGGTCCGCCGAGCTGCGGAATCTTCTAATATAGAAAATATGTTGGCGATCCATGTACTATGTTTGTGATACCGATATAAATAGAAAGAACCACTACAAGTATGCGATCAGGACATCCTTCCGCGTACATGCTCCGAATTTAATCACTATCATGTGTAGAACAATTATTTTCTAATTATATACCAATTAATAATTAATTAATAACATTTATTTTCGTACACAATATATACAAATAAGATACAGGGAATGAATTAAAACTTTTGACACTGTAATTTCAGTACTAGACAAATAAAAATCAACTTTTTATCTGTTGGTCATAACTGGTTCCCAGGGAATGTTTTTTTGTACAAAGATTAATAATACAACATCAGTTTCATGATCCGAGTTAACGGTTGTGGAGATAATACAGATTTTTTGCTCAAAAATGTTCGTATCTTACCAACGGTTATCCTTAGCTCAATTTTATTTATTTTGGAGAGTGGTCGATTTTTCTGTAAATATAATTTATTTCCAGTTTGTCAAATTCAGTTATGGTGGCCTTTTCCAAAAATTAAATCATGTCGATATTTCAATATTTTCTTTTTGTCAATTATACAAATTTGTATTAATAATAATACGATATTAACATTACTGTTTATGTTAAACGAATAAAAATAATTTACTTACAATTAACTACAACAAGTATGAATTATGCATCACATATAATATATATGTACATAGGTTGTGCAGCAAATGTGGATTATGAAAGCGTAGATAAAACATTAAAAACATATATTTTTATTTAAGTAAAATTATATTTGCCTGGACAAACCAGAGACCGTACTAAATTATGTACGAGAGAATGTGAGTGAACAAAATAAAATGTATGCGCGTCCAGATTTACCGTCACGTTGCGTTTTGAGAGTAAATTAAGTTTGCATGCAAGCCGTTATGAACACTAGTTTGTGATATTCTTGTTAAACGTATTATGGCCACGTGCACTCAACAATTCAAGTAACTAAATTATCTGTTATAATGAACATTAAACAAAAAAAACTAAAAATAATCGTTGCTGTTAAGCAATAATAATATACTTAAGTATTGGCTTATGACAAAACAATATTTTGAATTTATTTCTGTTACAATCATTAGTCAGTCATTAGTAGATCAGTCTGTGAAACTGGGGCTTACTAGTTACAATCGACCGATTTCTGTAATTAGTGACTAATTAAACCAATGGTATATACGTATGTGTTAAACTATTATTGTATATAATTGTTCACACAACTAACTACAAATCGACTGTGATGGTAGCGAATCTTAGTAAGCCGAAATAGAAATGGAAATTATTATGAAAACTATAGAATCAAGGAATCTTTTATATCTGTTTATTTTGCAATCAGCTGTTGTTGGCAATGTAAGTCGTTGTGTATAGTAAGATTAATATGTTCTACTTGGATGACACTAGCTGATAGCTTTTTGGTTTTATTTTTGCGCATGTCAGTTGACAGATGTGAAGTACATTGTTAGTTTTGCATACCAAGTTCCGCAGAACATAATGCAGGTGACGGAGCATCGATATTGCATGGCATAAAACTTCAATATACCTCTGTACGACAGAGGTTGCGAGGGTAATGGTTGGTTGGTAAGAAACCGGTAAACATGTATAAGTTTGTCTTCGTCCCGAGGTTTCGTGCTCGCTAAACGGAAGATGAATGACACCGGAATAGGATTACGTTTGAATGAGGCTTGACTTGGTGCACACATGCACTTTGCATGGCTGAGTTTTAGATAAGCCACCAGTTTATCCGATACTCTAAATCTAGCTGTCTGCTTTTAGCTTATTACTGTAAACTGCACACGAAATACACCGTCTTGAGTGACATTTATTATTCCACTCAAATAATTTTCAACCGGTTCCACGGTCAACGGTTGCATCAATAACCAGTGAACTTTCATACGTGGTGTTTGATTCAAGATCTGAACAGAAACTTTGCTGCAGAAACTTGTTTCTAGCAAGATATATGAGTGTGTTTAGGAGATAAATAGAAGGAATATTGACTCACTGAAAATTACACACATTTTGAACTGTCATCTGACGTAAAGATGGTTTTTAGAAATTTGTGAAAATGCGACGACTAAAAATACATTGCTAATATAAATCTACATGCCGTTGCATTAATTAGGTACTCTGGATGCTACAGTCTATACTCTACAGACTAAGTATACGAATATATTTATATTAAATTAATTAATGTTCATTTATTCATGCTGCCAATAAATTTTATTTGGAAATTCATTATCCACATAAGAGAAAAATATAATTGTAATACAATGTACCTGTTGTTATATACACCCACAGGAATATTCAGTTGAGTAGGAGTTCCAGAGAGCTGTATTGATCTTATTGGATTCCAATGTCTCTGGGTTGTGTTATTTAACCATCCGCGTTCAGTGGAAATATCAGGCCAGCTGCACGTTCTTCAAATTCACACGCTTTTAATGTCAGAATCGAGCGAGTTTTTGATATGGAATGAAATATCGGTGACAATAAAAAGAAGAAAGATATTGGTATCTGAATATTAAATTACTGGGATCAAATGAATCCACTTAAATATTATACACCATATTGAAACAAAATATTATTACAAATAGAATAAAAAAAATGAAATACTGCAGACCTAATTTGGGGTAGCTAGCGGAAAATCATAAAAGTTTTATTCAGGATTTTTAAACAAAAGGTAGATTTTATAGAATGAAATACTTTAAAGAGTGTTTGCAAAACGGTTTAGCGGAAGAATGAACAATGAAGTCTACCAGTTAATGCTGTCTTGGCGCGACTCCAGATTAGTTTTTTTTTACTTTTACTGGTGAACGCAAATCAAACAAACGCTGCCTGGATTCAATGTTCCATTGCACTTTATAAGAAATTCATTTGCAATTAAATCGTTAAGATTTTCTGAGTGTTTTTTACATTTCTGTATATTCAGTATATTACTCGAGAATAAAACCAGTAAAAAAGCAAATCTTAATTTGTTTGTATTTCTATCCAATAATGAAAAATAATTATTTAATAATTACGTTTAGTTGTGTAATACTAGTAGCACATGTCCTTGAACGTACTAATAATGCTATAGTTTGTTCTTCTAAAATAGAAAAGTTCCATGTAATAAAATTTGGAGTTTGTGTTGTCGTGGATCTGCACAAGCACTCAAAGTTTTATCATCCTGCCAGCTGACACACTTCCTATATGCTATACGCGCACTTTAAAAACTGGCGCGCATCCGTTTTTAAAAATCAACGTTCCCTTGTTTATTGGAAGACGTCTGGTGGCTTGGTAGACATGCTCGTTGTCCGTGACGTGGAACGCGTGTTAAAGTTCTCCCTGTGTGCTGGCACTGAACAGACAGATAGATCACAGTTTATCTGGTGCACATGAGAACTGTGGTCTTTCAGTAGAGCAATAAACATAGCGGGTTGTAAGAGCAATCGTTTTCTATCGACCCGCAACTTCTAGCGCCGCGCGGACAGTCAGCAAGCGACGACAAGCTCTTCAGCCCACGCCACACTCGCCCGTTCCCCGTCATTCGCAACAGAGCAGCTCTAGGCCCCTGACAGCAAGCACCCTAACACTGTTATCTTAATCTCTTCACTATCCCCGCCAGCAGTGGACGGTGCGGCGCGTCCGGCCCCGACTAACACTGTTTCACTTTCGGGTTACGCGATTGCGGCCTCAGATGGACTGCACCAGTACGTGGTTTGGTTATCTTGGCAGTTTGACTCTTGCCAGAATAAACATCCTCGAATGGTTCATCATCTCTTATTCAACGGATCACACAAACAATGGAGCGGAAATCGAAACGAGAGACGAAGACCCCACGATTGTCCTTTTCATTTCAGTTCAGGGGGATTTTTGTCAACCGAAACTTACTACTCACGTGTTCCTATTTCAGCTCGGTTCTCGTGTTTGTGCTCATAAATATCAGATCCGTTCACGTACCTGTCTACCCTAACAATCGAATACGATAAGTTCCATCTGTTATCATTGCAGTGGGCCGGAAAGATCAATATGTATGTAGTTGGGGGGCGGGCAGTGACGAGCGGACGAACAGACAGACTTATAAGGCATTAATGAAGAAATCTTCGTCGACAAGTCAATGACGTCTTTGCATATATTCAATATTTAATGAATTGCTGGCTGTTGACTATGTAAAGATTGTTCGCTTGACAACCAACAGCGTCATACCGCCGACCGCTACTCTCTTGCTACTGGTTTATGTGATACGAGTGCGTCGAACACCGTTAAGTGCGGACGTGCACGACCTTGGCAAAAAGCTTTTCGGAGCAATTTGTAAATGACATTAGTAGCGTACTGTGAACGTTCCGTTCCTCTGTGAAATGATCCAAATTATAAACATAACGATGTAACGCGTAAAACTGTGAGCGTAAAACGTGCGAAGGCATGCTTAATGCGTCTGGACGATGCAAGAGTAGCAAAATGGCGCCAGTTTATCTCGATGACAAATCTAATGGGCCATGAGGAAATGTTTGATGTCTTTTTGTCCTCTGCCGAGTTCACTGTCGACCGTTGAGCTGATATGCAGATCGTGAATTCAGGAGAACTCTGTTGGAGCATTGGTATTGGCGATGGTCGGCAATTAGTACGCGGTTCGACCACCGTGCGCTCTCTGTCGGGCGGGCACCCGGTGCGCTCGCTGAATATTAACTAATTGCAAGGCTCTTCAGTGTGTGGACCATCGCTGCTGCTGCTGCTGCTGCTGCTGGTGGTGCGACCACAGCATCTCTACTCTCTGGTCTCTCTCTCTCTCTCTCCGTGCACGCGTATATACCCTTTCACTGTAATCTCGATATATTAACCACGTGACCGTGCACTACAATCATTCGCACATTCTCCCATATGCTGCATGCATCCCAGCATCTATTAATATATGCCTGCTTGTCTGCCGTGCGCCGTTACCTGGATACATAGTAATTTTATGTGAAGTATTTCACACAATATGTCTGAGTAGATTTAGTGTGAAAAGCTGGACTTATTCTGTTTTTGTATATGACTGAATACTGCACTTTTGCTTTGATGTTGTATAGCTAAAATTCTCGGGATTTCACAAATTCTACAGTTATTAAGTAAATTCTCATTTTTTTTTTCTCTGTATAATGATAAAATGAAACTCTGTAAGAGTTCATTTAAATACTTGTAAAATATGCGACAGCTTGTAAAATGATAGATTGATATAAAATACAAATTTTCTATTTCAATGTACGTATATGAACATATTATTTAAAGGAAAAATTTTCACAACTTTCGTATTACTTTTTTCATATTCGTATCGACAAGTTTTTATCAAACTTCGTGAAAATATACATAAAATCGACAAAATCACATTTGGCAGGAAAATGTCATGGGTAAATTCTCAATTTGCTGTCTATTCTGGCAAAAAAAGGTTTTCAATACAATAATATGGTATCGTTCAGAATATGGATGTTGAGATGTTTTTATAAATATTGGCAAGTATACACTTGTAGAGATTTTCTTCATGTAAGTATTCTTATCAAATCCTTGACATCTCGGTGTCATTAAGTCGATCTAAAACTTTTCAATTCTAAACTGAGCTTATAGATCTAAAAAGAACAATAGCCCTGATCTGGTCCCACCTCAAAACTAAGTTAAGAGTTAGTAAAGTAAAAAGTTTGGGTTCGCTTACACTTATAATTCTTATCGGTTCTATCACGTAAGTGTAATTTAACGTGGCAAAAGTTTCCCGTGATATAACCAGGATGGAACGTGTACTGTGCAAAACGACGAGTCCAGAACTGTACGATGTGCGACACATCTTATAAAATTTAAACTGTTCTTATTTAATGCCTTCTGAACACATTCGCAACTAAATTATCTTCAAGCGAGCTACACTTTATGGTGTGGATTTGTGTAGCGTCAGCTTATTTTTTGAATTATGCATAGTGAGCGCTGTCTTGTGGGCGGAGTTGCACTGACGTGGATGGGTGATATTGCTACGACCAGGACCGGATTTGGAAAACATATTTCCTCCCTGGGTAAAAATCAATATTTTCTTAGTTTCCTACACATATTTTTAAATATTTACTGATATTTGTTAATAAATCGAAAATTTGTTAAATAATAAACACGACGGATAAAAATTTTTCACGAATATTCCCAGTTAATAACTTGCTCAAACATTTAAATTTATATTAACCAGCCAACATATTTTCAAGTATGTGAATAAACATGCTTGTTTCATTGTTCGTCTACGGAATTTAATTGCTAAAAGTTAGCTCATGAAATTGAATAAAAATGTACGTGATGAGATGAGGAAAAACTTCTGAACAAACTTATGAAAATTCTTAATAAAAATAAAAGTTAATAAAAAGTAATTTACCTTAAAAGCGTGGAAACTGGCCAAAAATTTTGCAAGACGAAAAGAAAAACAAAGTTAATTGTGAAAATATGACGTAAACATGAAATTTTAATACAAACTGTTTAATTGTATTATATAGTTCATTGGTTTGAAGGAACTGAAATGGTACATTAAATTATCATGTGTATAATGAATTAAATAATCATTATATCATATGCTAATCACTGATGTTACAATTAAACATATTTATGTTGGATATAATAGGTTCCATATACTATAAAACTGCTTTATTCAATAAGTAATTAAAACAAAATCGGATATTAATGAAAAGTCATTCATAGTTTGAGAAACATTAATTGAATGTAAAGTGAAATGACTCTGAACTGAATAGAACGACTTTTATTTAATTACCATCATTATTTATTAAATACACTTTTTCATAAAGTTTTTAGTTTAATTTACTACTGAGTTTTAATGGAAATAATTTTAGTATATATAATTTAATGGTCATTATGAATAAAGCAAGTTGTTTTCATTTTAAATAAAATATAGTACAGAAATAATTAATACATTTTCAAGTTAAAATACAGTTCTAGTAATATAAAACAAATAATATATTTTTGTGATAACGTAAAATTAAATCTTATCTTTTTTCTTGCAAAATATTGAAATAACATTAATTGAAAAAGTGTCCTTGTAAGTTTTCAGAATTGTTGCGACAGTTTTTGATTGTATGTCGTCACTATGTGATGAATATTTTCATAATAATTGTATGTAAATGAAATATATGACACACGCGGGTCAAATATGACCTGGAGCTGGTCCTGTCTAGACGTCACCAAGGGTCCTATGTGGTCCTGGTGTCACAATGCCTGAACGTATCGTTATTCGTACGTTGACAGCACTTAAAGACTGCTTGAATTCGATGATAACGAATGCGAAGTACCTAGTGACATTTTGACATAACCATGTGTTGGGTGTTAGTGCCACCTTGGTCACAGACCATGATTGTCAGTAAACTTCCTTATACACGTAAAACTGGAGCGTATATACATAGTAGTAGCTATATAAGTACGTATAATATAGACTGAACATGCATGCATACATATATACATGTTTACTTACATGCATGTATGCATGAACGTGTTCGTTATAACACATCTGTATCTACATCTAGTGACATCAGGTTTCAGTAAAAGTGGCACATAACGTACCTAGGCGCCTCTCTGTCATAAATAAACGAAACTTTGCGACACTGCGACACATGTTTCGTTGTTTTATAGCTGTTTTGTTTTCGAACAATGCGCCGTTTGTTGTTGTTCAAATTAATTTCTCGCGTGTGAAGTAATGTTTTTTGTTGCTCAGAAATTTCAATTAATTTACGTTCCGGCAACATTTTGTATTCATGAGCAACATAACTGACTGTCTGCGTATTTGCTTGTGAGGTTTTTGTTATTCTAATATTGATAACGGTAGACATAAAGATAATACAAGGTGGAATAACAAATAGCGTTGAAATACTAATATCAATTGTGTTACAGTATATTAAGATGAAACTGTAACTGTGATATTTCCAGTTGTTTTTTCACTTTTATCCTGTTGACATTATTGTAGTATTCAGTATACTCGACTATTTATAAATAATAATAAATAAAGGAAAATATGCATCTAAATTGTGAGTTTTGAATCATGAAACTTTGAAATATATGGTCCGTAAGTATGTCTGCCATACGCTCGCCTACTTAACGTACTCGTCAGATTATTTGTTCCATCAATTTCTCTTGCCTATTCAACGGATTTTAATGAAAATTTTCCTAGGAGAATGTGAGCTGGACTAGTTGTGCAAGAATATATTGATATAATACATAGATTTCCAATAAAAATACGTACATGAATAATAAATATATAGTAAAAGGTCAAGGGAGTATAAATTAAGGCACTGAGTAGTTTAATTTTACAACACAAAGCTGATGATATATTTTCTCCAATAAAATTTTGATTTGAAAGATTTTAAACTACTTAATTGAAATATACTTTTTTAAAGTCTAATAGTTCATAATAGTAATGCTATTTAAGCTAGATAAATTATTTTACAATACTAATTTCATAACATTTTAGATCGAGCAAAAAATTGCTATGTTATCAAACAACTGACCCATGAAACCAAATCAACATTCGTGATGTGAGGGTTGACAGCTTGCTTTTTGTCGTGCCAGAGAACACAAGAAAACATTTTGGCACAATTTACCTTCGTTTACAAATTTATTTAACAACATTTGCGTTTTCAGTATACATACAATACAAAACAATGAAATGACATTCTATAAATAGCAGAACATTATATAACTAACGAACATTAATGAAAATATATGAATATTGCCTTTCAAAATATTAAACAATATAGCTAATATTAAATAATTATTAGCAATTATATTTGTATGTACTGTGATTAATTGAAATGATAAATTAACATACAATAGAATGTGTGAATATTATTGCACAAGTCTTATAATATTCATTGTATTAAATATCGTCATGAAACCTGTTGTTGTGTGTCGGCCGGTTTAATTATAAGCAGTACATTTTTTAAATTAAAACTCCCAGTGCAACGAGAATATGTGTGGCATGGTTTCCTTTTTATTCATTTACTTTAATCTGGAGCGGCATGTTGATAAAAAGAAAACTACCCAGACTTAATGGATGAGCTTTGCAAACAGTCAGTTTAAGTAATAGAGAATGATAGCACTAAGCTTATTTATGTATAAGAAGAAGAGAAAAAAACATTCACTACAACAACATATACGTAATAATTACAAAGCGAGATTCGACGGACAGTAAAAGACAAGATTTTAAGGACTAATTGTAAACATGAACAATATGATACACATTGTACAACAAAATGACGAGTACAAGGATTTGTGTTTTTCAGATCAAGAGACTGAAAATATTATCTATAAAACTAGCACAAATACTGTTATTATGAGTTCTGTAGGTTTTTGCTTTTTGTATTGTCTGCAACATTTTATTACAGCTGTCATATCATACAATGGCCGTAAACTGGTTGACATATAGAATATTTTTGACCATTGTTATATACAGATGTAATAAACCAACAATTATCCACAGTTATAGTTTTTATTCTGTCATTGAAATGTGTCATTTGAATCCTTTGCACTCCATAATGCAATTTTGTTACGTTTATTTCAATTTATGTACTGGCATATATCTCATTGTCCGTTACGGGGAGTGAAATACATATTACACTATATATTAAATAGTTTGTTTTTTGTTAGTTTGAAGCAATTTATCTTGCTATTTCATTCTTATCCTTCTAGTATGCAGCATATTTAAACTGTACACGGGTTATAGTTGCTGAAGTCAGTATAAATGAAGAGCATTTCTCTTTCAGTTCTACAAACAGTATCTCCACATACATAAACCAAATAATTCTAGCAATATATTAACTTCCACGAAACAAAACAAAAATATACCATGTATTTTGCATGACGTTTAAAATGAATATTTGAAATCTTTCCACGGCAATGAAAGTAGATTGTTAACTGTATCATTTCTTGCGGTCTGTCTGAAAAAATAGGTTTCGATTGACCGTTGCCAGCAACTTTATGGCTACGGATCAATTCGTTTGGAACACCAGCAAAAAATGGCAAAGATCGAGTACTAAGAAAAAGTGAAACCATATATAAATATTTGAATTTCATCGAGGACATATTGTGCATGAAAAAAAGAAACGGCAAGCCAAGATATTATCATTTTTCAAAGTGATCGATGTTTGTGAATTGGCTCTCTTCACGTTATATAATACCGAAATAAATTGTTTTACATTTAGATTATTGGTTCAGAATGTACGGCTTACGTAAGCATTGCAAGTTTATGTAGATACGATTGTGTGACGTTGTTAAGAAATTTAACTGAATATAAGCCCATGCAAAGCTGTTTCTGACATGAAACTAATATATCAATGCTCAACAAACAAACAACTTTAATTGGATGCTAAATACTAGTTCCATAACTGACATTGTTACAGCTCTATACGATATTCAGAGATAAATTACTTATAAGATATGAAATGAATAAATGTATGAAATATGTTAGTTTCATATCGAGTCCAAGGTGTTTCATAAAATAGTGTGTATACAACTTCTCGCATAATCGAAAATCAATATAAGCACTTCAATAATTTGTAGAATAATTTCAGTGTCATTGAACATTGTGTAGCTCTGCTCACTTTAAATAATGTACTGTTCAATACAGACAGCAGATCTATTCATGCCAATTTTGCTTGTGTAACATATTCCATAACGTAGAACAAACTATGAAGCATTAATATTTTAGCAAGAAATACATTACATAATACATGAGGACATGCGTACGAAATATTTATGCAGTAAAATAGAGATCTATATACATATACCTATATTAATTAGGTTAAATATATGAAATGGTTAGAGTATTCTATCCTCTTTGTACAACAGGAGCATATATATCAAAATGAGAATCAGTTTCAATAGTTTACATTGAACAAATTGCAGTATTAATATAAAAGCAAAAATAATAACCTGAATGATGTTAACAAACGTTTAATCGTCTTATCCTAGCTAACTAGAATAAAGCCTATACATCGGCGAAAATTATTTAAAAAAATATCCAACAGTCTGTTACTCAAGCCGATTATATGAAAAATACAAATCCTAAAAATGTTTTTAAAATTCCTACTCTATATGAAACAAGTAATGTTTTAGTAGTAATGGTTGTTTGTAACAAAAGAATTAAAGTAATGTTTTAAAATATTTTTATAATTTTGTTTGTATGTTTGATTTAATAACTTATTTCGTGACACAGTTGTAACTTTGTGTACCGCACCATGTGTGAACATAATTCACATACGAATAATAACACGGATGTAATTCGCAATACATGGATGAGGAACGAAGAGTAGGCCGCATCAGGGTACAACCAGTGTAATTTAGTAATGGTATTTGGATGGCCCTATCGTAAAATGAATTGCATGTTTGTATTGAGCATTCAATCCTCAGCCGTTTGCCATACACAGTGCGATCCAGCCACAATAGGAATTAAGCCTCGTTCTGCTCTGTGTGGAATGGATTTGAATGAGAACTCGTCGGCCAAAGTAAACAGCCTCGGAGCCAAACTACTTCCAACAAGTTACTGCAAAAGAACTATTGGACATACCATATGGGTAAATATTGCATCATGAGGTACGTTATGTCATGAAATATTAATGAACATCGATATACAGATGCAAATACTATTCGTTACTCTCAGCACAGATATAGTGCTGTAAGTATGTATATGAACATTCCCCTGAATTCTCAATGCATTTCTGAAAAGTCTGGTTTTTATTATTTTGATTTAATTAAAATTAACATCAAGTCATAAATGGAATAAATCGTACAGTATTTGCATATTTATATTGTTTTAAATAATGAGGTGTAAAATATTAATGATTGACAAATATACGTGCTATGCAGTTTACAATATTTTGTCTATAATACATTTCGATAATATTAAGTTTTGTTATATAAATTTGTTGGAGTTAAAAAGAACATTATTGTATCGAATTCCTCTTTATCTTTTGTAGACAGTAATTTAATTTTACAAGACCCTACTTCGTATTTCATTACTTATTCTCTTTCAAGCAGGAAATGTGTATAGAAAAAATCAATACTATAATAGAAATGTCAAATAAACTTAGCTGATGTAATAAATAAATTGTATTTGTCGTTTTACTAATATAGTAAAATGAAGAAATAATGTGGTTCAAATCACTTAAGAATGAGTAACATGTAGAACTGCTGATGTAAGATTATGTGTAAGTTTATGTGATGTATACATTTATAGATTTGCCTAAACTGTTGTTGGAAAGGAGAACAATGCAGAGAGGGAATGCCGGGTGGCCAAACCCTAGATGTTATCGAAGTCACTTAATAAAGGAATGTCTCGAGTAACATCAGTTTGGTCCATGCGGAATTGTTCGTTGTATCCGTCTGTGGCTGATAATGTGAAACAGACATTTCCAGTCTTATCGAATCGACGTACAACGACATCCTGTGCATTCTAGTTAACTAGTGAATGCGTCTCATCATATTGTATATGATGCAGCAATGGTATACGTACGTATTAATGGACAACTGAGCTCGATGGCAGAACGAATTTAGCTTAACGAATGGATCGTAGATGGCCGGAGATATGTGCGTGCCGGCAGTCAGATAATGTCCGAGGAGACAGGGGGTGTTTTAATAAAAATTCCACAGTCAATTGTCACATATCATGGCCGCAAGCGTGGACGCATATTGCACACATAGCTCGGTGTCTCCACGAATGAAACTAGAGATTGTTTGGAGAGCCCTGTTTTATTAGCTCCCTCTTTCCTATTTTGCGTTTTATTTGTTTGCTACGGGTTCCTGGATTTATTTTAAACATTCCTGGCCGGGCCCGTCACCGGAACAGGACTAATGAAAACGAAGCTACTGACACGACGATATTCTTTTCAGAAAAATCACACACACTCACTGACATTGCTTGACGTGCAACTTACTCGTGAACCAAGTGAAATATTTATGTGTGAATTCTGAACTAGTTACGTTGTGTTATACCGCATATTTGTAGGTGACAAACATGAGGTCATGATATTTTACGCAACTAAATGATGGATCGACACAGGATATTTTCTGCCATATTTCAGAATATCTAACGCAAGCCCTGATTCATATTTATCAGTTGACGAACTTTACACGTACATATATATGAACAAAGAGAGTGAAATCTTTGAAATATAATTTATATCGTTCATATATCAGATTTGAAAAATCAAAATTCTGTGTGTCGTACAGTTTCATAATCAATCTCCCCCATGACAATACACGTAGATACTTGGGACTGACGTGAAAGTCAGTTGTCGACGATGGATACACATAAGCACGAACGTGGCACGGCTGCACACTGTGTACGAATATATGTATGTATATAGTCGTCACTGTATCGGTATCTGTGAAAACCATCTCGGTGTCTGCCAGCTTGAAAACAAACTCAATAATATAGACGAACACCGCCCCAGGAGGTGACTTCTGACAAGCCGCCAGCACCGACACAGTCCTGTATACAAAGTAGATTTCGTATGAGGTGCGTGAGAGGACTATGTGATTGCATCCCGTTTACAACCACCAAAAGGAATAAAATATGGCGTGCGGCAAGCCAGCCACGTCACTTCCTCTACGCACGCATGACACTCGCTGTGAACGACGTTGCCG
Organism: Calosoma granatense; assembly: GCA_022063505.1. Taxonomy (NCBI): domain Eukaryota; kingdom Metazoa; phylum Arthropoda; class Insecta; order Coleoptera; family Carabidae; genus Calosoma; species Calosoma granatense. Next base: position 3,413,035 of record JAGJTL010000039.1, read on the forward strand.
TCATCGCTACCGCCACCTCTATCTCCACGTTTCACTCCTACATCTCCACTCCTGCTTCCATAATGTTAAGCAACGTCGCGCATCATGTCAGCTCACTCAGTACCAGTACTGCGAGGAGTATATATGTGTTTTTCTACAGAAACTTTCTTCATTTATATTTCGTATTATTCTATATAAGATTGCCTATACTTATTTGTTAATATAATCTATTTCTTTCATAATATCAAGTACTCGAAAAAGTATACAAAACCTTTCTCCCCAAACAAAACTATGTTTCTTATAAGTATTATATTATTAGTTTAGTCTAGTCCGTAACTACTGCCAATATTTAATCGCTATAAGCGAACGAGCAAGTAAATTTATAAAGCCGTAATTTAATTTTATACGTAATATATTCTATTACATGAATAAAGCAAAATATTGAAAATTCAATCGACTGTAATATGTTGCTGATATCTGGTTTTATAATGCCATAAATATAATACCATCCTGGTTAAATATGGCTTAGATGTCTCTCTGAAACATTGCTTCTATGTGCATTAAATTCAGTCTACATTTGCTACTATTACAAATATTTTATAGAGCTCTCAAATGCCATATGTCAATTATATATTAAAATGTGATTTACTATTTTCATTGTACATTAATACCGATAGTATTTAACCTGTATTTTTATTCTAAAAGGAGTGTGTAATATGATGATGTGCTGTAATTTAGCCTACGTTTGTTTGTTATGATCATCTAACGTTCAGGCAACTTTAGTGTTCTGTCAGAGGGTGAAATGGTTAGTTGGTGGAGGGTTGGTTAGATGGGGGTGATCTGTAGCGCATATGGCGTCTAGGATACACTGGGCGCGGGCACTTCAACTTCGTGCTAGGATTTAATAATAATTCCGACAGAAAAATCGATACTGAGTAAATCGTGTCTGTACTTTTTTTTATTAATATAGACGTCTCTGTGATAAATAATGGTGCAATAAAACAGGTTTACGCCCGCAATATAAATTCTCTACGCAGGAATCCAGTATCGTTATTTCATAAAGGGTGTGTTACTCGAATTGATTGTCAAAAATGCAAATATTTCCAGTGGCATGAAGTAGAATTTTATGTATTTTAAATATTTAGAAATGATTTAAAATGAAACATTGTGCATAACATTACCTCCTACAAACATTTGTATATTTTTGTGCGAGAATCAATTATTTTCAAGGATATAAATGTTTTGTTAATATTAGAAAATGAACAATTTGAACTACTGGAGTATATCAGCAAATTATGTTTTGAATGGAGTACATAGTTTGTGTTCATCTGTACACACAGTTGGTTTAATGCAATGTTACCTTTGTACAGATAGTTTCAATTGTTCACGTTATTGGTATAACATAGAATACTCGTGTAAATCGGAATTTTAATGTAAAGTTATAAACGTAAGCAATATGCATTGCGCTATCCTGCCTCGATTTTAAAATCCGACCAGTTGTATGCAACCGACATTACACTAGCGTAAAGATGTTTGCTCGAGCTTATGTAGTCGCGTTCACTAAAAAGGAATATGCACGTTCATGGACTTGAATTATGTGGCCATAAAACAGTTTTACGTTTATATTTCCAATATAAAATTCTGCAGCGGTAATGGCCATTTTAAATCTGCATTTCTATTTTATATTAATATACGGTAGATTGTTTCCCGATAAAATTATAGTCTTGACATTTGCAATAGTTAGTGTTCATTACATTTTATAATATAACTGATTATAATGTCATTAATATTTTATGTTACATCAAAATTTGATAATTTTTATAAATTACAATGAAATTGGTAATAAAAAAATCGTAAAAATGAGATAATAAATAACAAAAGTGAAATGACTGCTGTGGAAACGAATATGCGTTTAGCATAGTATGTGATTAGGAACAGACATTAGGTAGTTTAATCGGGAACTAACATGTTGATTTTATTATGTTCAGATATTTAAGTGAAAAAAACCGCATATTTGTCAAATTTTGTGATTTGTTACCATTTTTGGTTAGTTGTGATATAATTTATCAGCATCAAATTCGGGTTATATTGTTGCTATAAATAATTTTGGTTTGATATTTGATCGATTGATTGTCCACAGCAAAGGTTAATGTGAAAGGAGGAGTTTTGTTTTACATAATAGGTCATGTAACTTATGAGATACATTTACACTATATTGCGTGTGGGGCGGATCTGCAAGAAAAAAATGTGACACAATTCGCTCGAATAGAAACAGAGTTAATTACAAGTATATTTCATTTTCAGTTAGATTTATAATACAAATTTATGATCTTCACCGATTCAGTTGGCCCAGTAATTATATTAACAGATAAAAATTAGATTACAAAGAAATATGTTGTTATATTAGCACGAAAATATTCAGTATTCGGCCTGCTTACATCTGTAGTCAATTGCAGACAATTAATAGTATAACCGTAGTACGTTCTGTATAGGTTGAAAGTGCCCGAGCTTTTTAAGCATATTACAAATGCAATCCATTTAGAATGTAATTAAATTTTAAATCATGCCAGATGTATTTTGTTTGGTTGCATCTAGGTACATACGTGAATTAAAAACAGGTTAAAGCAATAGTAAATGACATATCGTTTTACGTATGAAGTGTACGTCAGTTTTAACGCATGATATAGCAAACAAAATATGAATACCGAACAGTTTAAGATTAATTTTAATTAAAACAGATAGGTTTTCATTCGTTGACATTAATTAAATTCTACACTCTTCTAATATAACGACATTGATTGTGAAAAAGGTCGTTACAATTTTCAATCTGAATTGGAAAGTGATTATGTGAAATATGGAAATAATTGTTAATTTTGTTCAATACTAATTAATTATGTATATTCATACACAAATGGAATATAAAATATCTACTTGATTACACTGTTGATAAACAAATTATCATTACTTATTGAATGATAATTAGTAAAATATGGATCAGTGTTATGTTTAATAATATACTAATATAACACTGTACATATATATGGAGTAGATGACAGGGTGTGGTTTTACTGAAAAACACATTGTGACAGTTTTACACTATAAATAATTTACCTATCTGGTGCAAGTGTATAACTGTGGGTAACTGGTTGGTTTGTTTCACTTTTTCGTTTTTGGTTGACAAGGGTCATCACCCGCTGTCATTACCATTCAACTAGCTCTTTTTACATGTCTCGTCATTACCACGAACACCAAACTCATTTGTTAATTCGGACGCGTTGGGTTTTAATAAAAAAAACAAAAACGACTCAGTAGCGCGGTATCTGTGAAGGATGAGGGAACGGAATGGGCTTGGGTAGTGTCTGGGACACAGAATAACGAAAGGTACAGAGCTGTGTGGTTGAACGGCGCGACCAGAAGGCGGGTTCCGTACCGCGGGGCGATCTGTCACACCGCCAGGCTGGTTAGGACGCATCGCTGATTATTGGCGGCCGCCTCCCAGGGCTAGTCTGACAGATCATTTATAATACCGAGCACTGCCGCAACACACCGCTCACCATTCTACGTATACACTCTTACCCTTACCGACGAAGACGTCCATACCAGTTCTGGCTCTAGGAGTTACCTGAATCTCACCATGTATTTCGGATATGCGCGACTAATTCAAATGTGATTATAGAAAGCAGTTTATAGTTTCTACGCATACATAATGTGTATATATTACATTTGGATCAAATACAATTAAAACATATTATATAACATACATGTATGTTCAGTGATCATAATTGTAGGTATATTTTAAGAATATGTATATAGCGTTAAGGATAGAATACTTTGGAATTTATTTTTCACAAAAACTACTTATTATTCCGGCCCTGCAAACTCATCCTCCATCTGTGTTAGCTACTAGTCGCATTCTGCGCACAATTCCCGGGTCGTACTTACTTCATCTACCAGCTCTGGCACGTCGACAGGTCACATCTGCATTGTTCAATCTAAGAGTATAGAGATATCCAATATAGTCATATACCGAAATAAATATTGTTACTTTCATTTTACCTAACAAGCTATAACGAAAATGTTTTCCTTAACTCATTATAATCATTTTATTAAGAAACACACGCAGTGATATGCGGGATTGTAATATTGTCAATATTTTCATATTTTCAACAGCTTGACATTTGATAATTTTCTTTCTCCACAGAGGAAAAATATTTCAAAGTTCGAATTTTAATAAACGAGAATATCACACAGTAGGCAGGATGTGTCATTTTCCTGGCAAACAACGCTTTCTTTTGTTAGATGAGAGATAACAGAAAAAATATTTGTAATTACAGATTTACGTCCTGAATCCGCTAATATCAAACATAAATGAACTCTGACCTTTGCGTTTTATTATAATGTTCATTGTAAATGAACACTGATGAAGAAACACAAATGGTTAATGTGAGAAGTGAACATATTGAATTCAATATTGGTAGAAAATCTTGATTAATGTTCTGCTTGCTTTCAGATAATCTCTTTATATTTTAATCTCTGAATGTAATTATGAAATATGACTATATCTCTGCGACTATCCATCATGATGGCACAAGACTTTACCACTATATTGAAGGTCATTTGTTATTTCGTTCGTTAGAAAATCAAGTTAACTATTTCGTTTTGAGAGAAGCGCTTCTTGTTGATTATTATCGCTGTTGGGTTATGTTATTACCTTATGAATTTTGCAAACGTCCCCAAGTCAAACAAAATTAAATTTACCAAGCTGTAAATATGATTTATAAATGCTTGTGAGGACTGAAGTGAGTCGGGTGGGGGGGGGGCGTTGCGGTTCCTGGTTCCGTGTTTACACTGTAAATTTTGTGTGCCTTAAAACGTACTCATGCAGATATCTACTTGTATGTATACATGTACACGGCACAGCTTCAAATCTGGCAATTCGGGAGACATGCTTGCTGAAATTCAGGACATTAAACAAGGTGGATTTATTCAAGACCATGAACTCGGCGAATGCGTAAACTTTATTTTAACCGTTTGTCAGTGTACGATGCGATAACAAGCACATAACTTTTCACCAACGACAATTTGTTAATAAATCACTCTTCTGGTGCTAAATACATATTTGTCAAATCATTTACAAAAGTCGACATACGTATATATATTTGAACTGAGAAGTGCGTCAGTATGATCATTCAGAATTTAGATTTAGTGATGGAGGCATTATATTTCTGCAGCATTACAAGGAATAATTTTACAGAAAATGAATATGAATTTGAAGTGGTGTAATCTGTCGAATATATTGAGTTAAATTCGTAGCAGAAGAAATTTACTGCACAATTTTATATTTGAATTTCTAGGTTATATCTATAGTTGAGCTATGTACAGGGAATTTTTTTATTTTTAACTGTCGGTGTATAATAAAGTGGCCTAGATATGGACTGCAGTTAAATATTTCAGCTCCACTAGCGTCGTCTGTAATTGTGGGAGTTGGCTGGGCCTCGCTTAAAGCAAACCAAGTGCATTTTGAATTTAAATGATAAAAGAAAAAAAAAACTGAACTGGAATCCAATTTATTTCGCAGCCAAGTATCAGTTTTAGATAGCGTACCTCGAATCAAGTGTATTTATTTTAACAGGAGTGCTTAAAGCTTAGAGTACGAGTTGATAATGTTAACTAGAGCGCTATAGATATACAAACGTGAGAGTAGGTTGGCAACCCTGGTTTTCTAATAACATTACTTCTCGTCTGCTCTTACAAATTGATCAACTGGTGACGTCACTCCGAAACCGCACATACGTATTGAGTTAGTTCAGTTCGAATGACAACGGACTATTATTCTTCTGCTCAGCCAATCATGTTACCGTTGCATTTTCCTACTTTATTCCCGTTCTAATTAGTAGCAAGTGAAGCCAATGAACTCAACCCTTGTTAAGTCCATTTTATTTTAATGAGCACAATACGACATATTGAATTAATTTTCTTATAAATATACAAGTGAATTTTTATGAAGCTGGAACAATATAAAAATTCGTTATTTATGCATGCGAAAGAGTAATCTTCCAATGGCCTAAATTTAAATATATACATATAAATATGTTTTTTCAATATTACATGAAATGCTTGCCTTCAGTGATGTTTTATTCCAATTTTAGATTAAAATTTTTATGTTTTTTTTTCTTACAATATAATATTTTGCACCTGTCCAAATTGAATATATGAGAAAATGCGTGGTGGTACGCTGTTTTTTATTGTATTGAATTACGAGGCTATTAATTTTTTTCATTTTTTCACATTAAACGAAACAAAAAGAGTTTCATTATTGAAGCGGAAAGGCTTTGAGAGTACTATGGATGTTCAACATACTCGTGCCATATAATAGAAATTTTATGTATTGTCTGCGTTGCTTTGTTGCGCGACGATTTTGTTTTATTTATATACATTTGTAGGTATTGTACATACGTCAAATGACTAGCCTTTTATTTTAATACAAACGGTAACTAATAACTAGTTAATCAATACGATTTGCCAATGAACATACACAGTGGATCTACAACAGTGGATCCACGTGTTTCACTGATATAAATGTAAGTGTAAGTGGAAAATGAATACTATGAGATGATAGTGTATAGTATTCTTATAATTCTCTCTACTCATTGTATTACATACTTGTAAAGTAAGCTCTGCATATGAGAGTTGACTGTTTCCATTCATGAATGTTAAAATGTAACCTCGAGAGAACAAAACCATTTAAACAATTCTAATCTCTGGATTTTCTCAGAGTATATAAGTAAGTAAATAAACTGTGTTTCGAGCGCAAGTAATGTTGTAGAGGGCAATAATATTTAAATGAACTTCTTTTCAACGGACTCCATCAACTTTACGACCCGAATGAACAAAATGTATTATTTTGAATGCTAAACGGTGAACTAGAAAGAACTTTAAACTGAGTATTTGAGTAAGAGACTTCGAGGCTCTGCATCCCATTTGAAAACGAAAGCAAACAATTCCATTTGCTATGGCATTGCGATAGTTCTAGTAACGGACGACAGTTTTTCCGTTTAAGAAGAATCGACAGAAAAAAAGGAAATGGTTGCGAAAACGGATGATACTATATATTCCGAACAGGAAACGGATTCTAGTTTACAGAACGGCACAGTACGTTATACGAAGTTAGCTATCCATCATATGGGAAAACATCACCAGTTGTTCAAATTAAAAGGGCACACTTGTTCAAATTATTTATTGTCAAGCACTTAGAACGGGAGTCATCAATCATTGAAAGTGAGCGCGGCGTATCTTCCGTAACGTACCATGTACGAACAGCTATTTACTCTGCAGTCTGCACAACCGTTTTCGGATGTTTTATTGTCAGCACGGAAACTCGTGGTGAATTAATTTTATTGTGTCCTAGTATCGTGTAATTTACAGTCTTCATACAGAACATATCACACTGGTATACAACAATACGAAACGTATTATTCTATGCAATATAATCATCATATACAACAGACAAATCATAATATGTATTATACTGACAATACTCAATGTATAAATATGTACGGAATATACATGTATGTATGTATAACTAAGGAATCTATTTCTAGTAATTGCGAGATGCGTGTCTCAGGTTAATTAATAAAACAAAATTAAATTTATTTACATTTCGTGTCGTCAATCGCATGAGGATAATTAAAATTTGATTGCTACAATTACAGGTACTTCAGTAAATTAAGTTAAACGCTAAAACAAGCAGCAATGATTTTTGTATTTATTAAAGCTTAATAAAATATTAATCAAGGTAATGTATGTCTTCAATAATGTTTATATTTCATATAAAAAAGTATATGTTTCTTTTATAAATGTCTAAAACCTTTTTTTTAACAAACATTTACAAAAATTAATTGAGTAAAATACCAGGTTTCTATGTAGTTAATTAATAATTTTAATCTTGGTTTAGAAATAAAATTTCTGACATGATAAATTATGCATAAATATAGTTTTATGAAAGATAAACAAGAAATTTATTTTAACTGTGTGCAAAAAATCGTTTATCGCGCGTCTATTAAAATATAATAATAAAGAGTTTTAATTAGCATTTTTTAAAATTTCTTGCTCTAAAAATAGAATTCTTATTTTTTTTTTTATCCACAGAAAAATTAAAATGAATCGATAAAGTCTTTTATTGAAAACAAATATTTCGTTTCTTATGTACAGAAAATTAAATGAATGTTGAATTTTGTAATTTTGAAAGACAAGTTAGCACATTGTGATTGCTTTGTGTTGGATCACACATTTCTCTCTATGGCGTATTTCATCGAAGTCTGTAAGATCGATTCACGTAGGCCAATCTGTAGTTTAGGCCGTGAGATGGCAGCAGTGCTGATGGGCTCTTCCTGTCGCCCAATTAGAGTGTTGCTCTACGGCACGTCATAACAATGTAACCAATCATGGCGGCCTCATTGTTTGCAACACGTAATCAGTGTGATCTTGAAGGAATCGGGTGTATTTACACAGACGAGCCCTGTACGGCTACGCAGAATTCTAATGAGACCAAGAACCAAACTCATCGACTGCGTCAGTACGCACTTTCTACCAAATATATTGGATGATGATGCTCTGTGAAATTTATACCGACGAAAAATTGCAAATGAACAAAATGAGGTCACAAGTTTTAAGACTGTGCTGATATCAATGTGTACCAGATGCCTGCGAACACTGATGGCCGGGTACGGACCAATCAGAACTTGAATTTTAACCGGCAATGGGTACGTAGTACTTCGAAGGTCAATATTCGAGGGTGAATACACTCGATACGAGATTCATTCATCTGTCAAAGCACAATTTGATTATAGAAAGAATCAGGTTTGCAAATTTCAATTAAAATCAATTAAAATCAACTTTCCGCAGACTGCTTTTTGCAGATTCAAAAGAAATCAAATCCAGAATGCAAAGCAATTCAGGAGAGTAATAAAAAATTGTTGTGATAATTAAATTAAGTTGTAAAAAATTGAAGAGCGCAAGATTTTAATTGTAAGCTACTTAAATGCAGTTTAACGATATTAAAATTTAATTAAAATTTCTTGTAAAAGCCAGATATATTCTAAAGTAAAAAGCATAACATGAAACTTTAAAGTAATTATGTTCATGCATAAGAGATAAACAAGCAAAGTGAAACTAAGACTGGCCGAGCAAGTAGAAGTTCTCAGACATGCAGATGTACAATATGTTTACGAAATCTGATCCTGAGTAATTCAATACTTTTTTAGTATAATAATATTCTTCACCCAGTAACAGGATCTAGTGAAATATATGATACAAAATTCAACTTATAATTGTATTATTTCTCTGTTAACTTTCGTAAGATTTAGTAGTACATAGTAATTTATATTCCCTGTCTGAAAGACAAAATATTCTTGTACAAATATTAAATAAAATTACAAAATGTTATATGGATAAATACTTATAAAAATACATAATTGGCAAGTATGAAACGCAAACTATAATCGAGCTATGTGTATGCAAGTCCCTAGTGTCAGTTTGCAAGCACAGTTATTATCCTAACATTATCAAAATGTTGCATATAATTTCGTAGAATATTCATGTCGGAATGTAATGATGTATAATAACAGGCCTTGCATTTGATGCAATTTGATTTTCATTGCGATAATAAACACAGATTTCACATATATACATCAACCATTGCATGCATGTTAAACAATAGTTGTTCGAGAATGCGTGCAGCATTATTCTACTACTATATAATACAAACATACAGAACATTACACGATATCGTATTAGGAAACTCATCATATGCTTGTACGTGTAGTATAGAAACACATATAAACTTAACTACATCTTGTGAAAAATTAAATATGTGCCTATACTTAGCTGACGAAAAACTCTAGTAGCTACATGTAAAACCTTGTTATATCACGCGAGCTTGAGTTTTAAATTATAGAGTAAATAAACATGTTGACTGAACTATGTTCAAAGAAATAACAGCAGTACATGTTTAGTTTCACTGTGCTTTTCTTTTACAGATTTACAGATCTAACATCTTAACAAATATAAAATCATACTTATTAATTAACTCTAATTTTAAACGTAATTGATAAAATAAATTGTCGGCACGTTCTGAAATCTGGTAATTAATCATTTCATGAAAGTAAATACTGTGTAATTTGTGAGTGCTAATAATTTCAATTATGTTTGGGAAACAAGATGAATATTTTATATGCTAGAGTAAATTTCAGTTTCCAAATTATTTACTATGTAGTCGATGATGGAAGAGAGCGTTTGCTAGAATAAAACAAATATTAATTGCTAGTGCAAAGTTGGTGCGGGTGTTGATAAAATAAAAAATTGCATGTTTCTTGAGAATTTTGTATAGTTGTGTTTAAACATTTATAAGCGTAAATTAAAAGTAGTACAAACTCATCATACACGCATGAAATTGCTTTTCTAAATGCTATGTGATATTTTGATTCACACTATTGAGCACGTTTTCTAGCCGAATATATCGTCAGAAAATTTAAAATAACGACAATTTCCATCACAGTAGGAGAGTTGGAGAAACAAATAGATATTTACTACAGTAGTATATGTAGTAAATTCTAGACTGTGCATTTATATACTTGTACGGAGAATTCATAATTAGAAGATTAGTTAATTGCTACATTTCAGCGAAGATGTTGAAGCTCAGACATGTAACATAATCTTCCATACAGCTTATGGAAGACAGATATAATTACAAGTCTAGTAGCAAATGTCTACCACTTTCACAAAGTCACAAAAGAAGTTAAAGGCTTTGCAAAAACCTCCAAGTTTCGTTATGTTGAAAACTTTCGTACGTTGCGTTGCGTTGCGTTGCGTATGCGTTGCGCGTCAATGTTGTTATTTCAGCGAACAAATTCCGAGGACAACTTTATTACATTGTTTGTTATCCAAAAGAAATAAAGCTGTGAGTTCGTAGGAACAAAGGATTTGAAACAGTTAACAGGTATACGTAATTGCACGAGGCGAGGGTTGGTTTACAGGTCGAATTGGCCAGCAAACCAGTTAGAACGAAGTCAGTCGAATGTCGGCGGCTGGTGGTGTATGGTAATTTGGCATTTTCTCCAACCCTTGTTTGGTATTTTGGTAATACTCTACGGCATCTGTAGGCCCGGCCTGCTAGGATTAAATTACGCCGAGGATGTTTAATACCGGTTCAATTAAAAATGATTTATTGATTTTGGGGTGACTGCCAAAAATTAATGTGTAAGTTTATTTCAAATTTCAGAGCACGCAAATGATAAATAGTGTTGATTTATCTGTGTTTTATTGACAAACAAATATTTTATAAATAAACTGACTGTTATTGCTTTATGTACATACATATCTGTACACGTTTATTCCTACATGTACATACATTCTTTCATCTTCCTATTAGCATTCGGTTTTAAATATGTACATTCATGTGTAGTAATCATTTGTTGTAATTAATGTCGTTTAAGCATATTTCCAGAAAATAAATTATCTTACGTTAGTATATTTCGAATATATTACAATAGTTGTAGGTATATTTCGCATAAATAATATAAATATTGATTTTTAAAATATAGCATATTTTCATAAAAAATATATCAATTCATTTTTCACGTTTAGTTAATTGTTGAATCGATACAGGCTAATGAAAAAAATGTGGGTTTTAGCTTTGTGGGAAAATCGGTATTGGTTTTGCTTTGACAAGTTCACATGTGAGAGTAATGTGACAGTCAATCTGTATGTTTGCTGTTTGTTTGTCAATATCTGTGATCATAATGGGACTTCGGATTAAATGAATGCGGATTGATTTCACGTTGACGAATAAAAAGTGTTGCAATTTTTGATTTTGTCTATATTCTGTTGTGACGATGTAAAATGAAATAAAACAGGCATTCCAATAAGAATAGCTGGAATATTTTTCTGTAATAGTACCCGGTATGAAACGGACATACATTGAGGCAAATTTTTAATATGCTTGTAATATGGATATAGAATAAGGTTACCAGATATATCATGAAAATATATCGGACAAGGCAAAACAGAAGAACCAAAGTATATATATATATATATATATATATATATGTATATATATAGCTATTTAATTTAAAAATATTGGACTCCTGTTTTCGAACAAGTTTAAATATCGTACTGTCAGATTCTAAGTAGAACACTTTTACAGAATATAAATATTTATCAACCAAATGAAAAAGAATTTTAAATTAATTATAAAATAAATAAAACTGTTCAGTCCAACAACATAAAGAATAGATACTGTCAAGCATGTATCGGTGGTGCACATAACACACACTAGGTGGAAGTGTACAATTGCAGACTCGCCGAAATCAGACCAGAAATTTTCAGAATTCAATTTTTAAGGTGCCACGGGATTTTTCAGTGCAGTTAACACGAGATACAGATACAAAACACTGATTAGAACAAGTTTACATTATTGCGAATTACGAACGTGTTAAAATTCTGTCACCCCTAAACTTTCCGCCCCTGAATTGTGGTGCTGACTCCTGCTGCCGGGGCCACCGCTTGACACGAGCTTGTGGGTGTTTTTTTTTGCTCTGTGTACACAATGGAACAATACAATATTTTGTAGATATTTTCGTACTATCAGCACGCATAACAATCAAAACCGGGTGACGAACTGTAAGAACACAATTTGAAAACATTTTAATTTGGAAACTGATTCTTTCAAAAATAGATAATAAAATCATATTTTCTTTGCATTATATCACAATTTAAGTATACTAGCTAATGTTTATTTTTTGCATATTACTTGTATAGTGTATATAGAGTTAACCAAAGAGTTTACCTAAAAATTTTATGATTACGTAATGGCTTTTTTAATGAGATATGTTAATAGATATAAATATCACAATTGTTATAAATAAATACTTATGTATAGTGTGAGGAATTATATGCATTTTATGTTCACAATGGTGTAATGTACTCTGAACACATATTGAAATGAAATGAAAGTTCTTTTATATGGTTTGAATGAAATGAAATTTCTAGCCACTGACCGTTCTGAAACGTGTTGGTATGCATCGTTAGGCAGAAGCGAGAGCTTGTTGCTGGTTTACTGTGTGAGAAGGATGGCGATAGATCAATCAGAGTTGCACGGTTAAATAATTGACACATTCAAATGACGTTACCTTGTCTTTTTGCCAGTGGAATTAATTTGAAATTTTACTGGCGTACAGGTTTAATTGGTTATTTGATTAGTGACAGGGCGCGAAAGGGCTAAACTTCCAATGAATATTGATCAAACCAAAAGAAGAGATGAATTTTAAAATGGTATTTGTTGAAAAAATTATTCGTCTCCCCCCCACTACCCCTTCTCCGCCGTTTTATATTTTCGTGCTTAATTGATCAATCATGTGACGTTCAGAAATATGGGAAACAATTCTGGTTTTTCAAAAATATTGTTATCGTTTAAATGTATTCAAGAATATTTTGCATATTCCACGCTAAAATTTCCAACGAGAACCTGTTTATGCAAAGTTAAAAATTATTTATCTCTAATGTTCTGAAGATAAAACGAAAACTAGAATGTAAATACGACAAGCCCGTCGCTGAAGTTGGCAGTTGATCAAGAATATTTCTTCATTAATATTAATGAATTTCATGTTAAATGTATAGAAAAATGCATAGTAAAGCAAACAGCGTAAAAACACATGTGAAATATATATTATATGTATTTAATTTAAATTCATGATGACGTAATCAGAGTTTCAAGTAAATTAAACTATGTATTTACTAGTAAATACTTTCTCTTAAGAAAAGTAAATTAAGGGAAATAAAACAGGTAAAATATAGTAAAGTGTATAATAATGGCTTTGCATTTTATAACAAAGAGAATATTTAACTTTGCTATTTTGTGTAGCTTTTAGGTTTCAAAGTGCTCTACAGGGAAAGAAGTTACATCAGCATGGATATGTTATGCATAGTTTGTATCTTGTGTCCGTTGCTAGACGTACCGACACTCTGCAATTGCTTTTTCTCTACTTTCATATTTGTTTCGAATTTGCAAGATTCATGTTGTTTTTAGCATTTGTTTTCAAATATTGTTATAAACAAACTATTACATGTATACATTCAAAGAAATAAGTTAATTTATGCACCCTCTTTTACTAACTCTACTTCAATAGACTATTCATGCATATGTTTACTTAGCGGTTCCTGTGAATTCAGTAACATAAAACCAGTATGTGATTGTTATGTAAATGAGCTAAATTGTTACCTACAATATTTACCTACATGTAAACTAGACTACAAAGAATAGATAATAGCTATTAAATTTACATTTCTATTTCTTTAGTGTTTTAGCGACATGGGATGCAATATTAGAACCAGTGGCGTAGAATAAATATTATATATATGCACATTAATGTTAATGTTTATAAACATATTGAACATTAGGATTGTTGGTTCACGTACAAGTAACTTAATGCTCTTGTATGTCACTAGATATTCAGCTAGTTCGTAATTTGTAACAGTGTAATGGGACATGGATGGCGGGTGCTGAGTGATAAATTACGTACAAATTACATGGTCTGAAAGTCGAACAACGTTTTGATTGATTTCCGTGTAACTTAAGCAACTGATTGCACGTAGAGATGAAAGTCTTGCGGACGCGCACTATTGTTATCGTGAATGGTGGTCATGAAACAATATATGAGACCGGAACTGACACAGAGAACAATGTTTATCCGAAGCAGCAAGTAAGCAACACAAAACACTAGTGGTACAAGAAGTGGACGAAACTTTTCTGGTTAAAACTTAGATTAGTCGCGTTGCAGACTACAGTCTGATCCTATGGTCGGGATTTTAATGACTCTGTCTCTTATCAGATAAGATTAATGATTCTCCACTTGTAGATTAACGACACATTTGGTCATCGATCTATAGTTGCGAAACAACTTATCAAATCTCCGTTGGGAACGCGATAGTTGCTCTTTTTTTTCTAGAAACACGATCAAACATCCATCGTATTTAATTACACTTTCGTCAAGAGTGATGGCTCATCAGGTACCTTATATATCCTCACTGGTCCGGCCAATCAACAACGATTCACGAAAACCCTAACACACATACATGCACGCAGACAGGTTGTTACTACGCCCATTTCATTTGATGGATTCGACTGAGTGTTGACAGTTGGTTAACATTAATGTTTAGTTGCGTGCAGCAAACATCCGCCGTGATCTCTCTGTACTCGTCCCTCTTCTACACTAAGCAAATATGCTTTATACAAATATGTTTAGGTATCTTCAATAGGACTGCTTTCAATATGTGTAGATAATAATTGTATATTAAACTTACGTAGTACTAGATAACTCTTTTTCACATGGTACATTTTAATACATATAATTATATAGTGCTTTGATGTTAGTTTTTAGAAATAATGCAAATAAAAATGTTAATTGTATCAGCATTATATAGAATAGCATGTAGGTAATAATAATAACAGATACAAATGTTACTTATTTTCATAACTAACAGACATAATAGTTTCCTTTATTCTCAAGACTTCCAATTACAGTTATGTGCATATATATTTTGTACTATCATTAACATAGCAACAAATGAGATGTCTGTTAATTAACCTATATGAATTTCAAAGGAATATAATTCTTCAAACGAACCAGAACTAAAGAAGAACGAGTGAACGAGTCTCCTTTCTTTGACCGAGTGAAATATCACAGGTTGAAAGGGTAACCTTCAGCAGCAGAGAGAAAAAAACTTGTCACTGGGAACCATTAAGATAAAGTCAGTATTGAAAGAGAAATCGGATGAAATAATAGTAGGCGATAGTGGTAGTTAAGTGGATGCACAGAAAGAAGAAAGACACTTGTAAATGTAAATGAATGCTTTTCATTAAGGTATTATTGAAATAAGCGTCCAAATCAACAGTGTTTAATGTAATCTTATCGCTGAGCACAGTGTGAAATAATTCAGAAAAGTGAGAGAGGCTCCGGGCACGACGCTGCGTTTCAGCGGCACATCGCCTGGTTAGCATTAATTATACACCTGGTTTGTCCCCTTCTCTAACTGTGACAGTAAGTGCTAAAATAATAAGATTAATTTGCTTTTAAGATGGGAGTCGCCCGAGTTTACACGGGGATCCGTTTGTTCCGAATACTTGCACAAGTAAAATTACATTAGGGATTACATTCTCTTATCGATGAAGCGAATATAATTTTAAAATGTTCCAAAGCAGTTTCGTTACTGTATCGTACCGTAATGAGCACTGCCTCCAGCACCCGATAAATATAAGCTTCTATATTTATATACATATTTGTGCAAATTAATATTTCAGATGGAAAATATTAAATTTTCTACAGATTACATCATTCCTCTGGAACATACCTATTTAAATATTTACACATTTAAATATTATTGGGTAGAAATGTATTTAAATAATATATTTGTCGGATTAGCGTTCATCATCAAACAAAATTTCAGTGTATGATTAAATGGTAATTCATATGAAAACTCTATGTGAACAAAAAGAAAACTGTGCAATATGTATACATGTATTTAGTTTAATTTCACTGGATATTTTGTATGCGGGAACATGTGTATTAGTTGGAAGTGCAGGCATATTACACCAGCACATATAACATACATCGTTGGTTTTGAGCTTCAGGGAATATCGTTGGAATGGAAATGCCCATCATTTTCATTGGAACGTTTTATTTGAAAAACAAAACTCAATACGTTTTAGCACTGACGTCCTTTATAACTTTGACATTATCGTTTTATATACAGACTGATTTTTACACGATTTTTTGTGACAAATCTGGTTTTCAATGTTTTGGATCGTGCGCGCAATATGCTGAAGCAAAAGGAATAAAGTAATAATTACTCGACGGCGTATTTTCGCTTCCCAGTGAAATTCATTAAAAAAATTTGAAGCTAAAAGCCGGCACAGTATTAATTATAGATACAAATTTGTTTTATACCGAAAACATAAATTTAATTTTTTGATAAATAAAATGAATGAATTTTAGAAAATTAAATATCATTAAATAATTATTACTGATAAATTGCACAAAGCTAAATATTAATATGTCGGTTTATGAAGTTTTTATATTACGTATTTTCCATATACTGAATGTTGTGATATTTTAAAGTACTATATACTATGAACAATGAGAAATAAGTACAGGAATATACATGTTCGTAAATCAATTTTCGTTGTAATATTTTGTTTGGTTGTAAGTGAAGTGTAGTATAGTGTAGGATGTCAATTAACGTTGCTTGTTGTGTGTGCCGTTGACAGGGCGAATTGCTTTTACTCCAACGTGCTACGTATGTATGTATGTATGTACGTATTAGGTATATATAGACACAGATGGACATTGCTATGCATACGGCACCTGGTTCAGATTCAATCGCGGGAAATAAGGCGTGTTGAGAAGACCGACGCCATCGAGAACCCGACGCCGGATGGCTGGTTACATGCTGCTAATTTGCATGGCTATTGGTGGGGACGTCGGCCACACGGAATTAGGTTACGCTAATTTCCGGTTCGTTTTAAATGACGTAAATTCTTGTCGAATGTAATTAAGCCTACGACCGTTGGTTATTGAAGAACAATTTATCGTAATGTTCTACAATGAAAAAATATGTTTAACACTGTGAGAAGTATGATTGTATTTCAGTGTGACTGTTTAACTAAAATTCAAGATAATATGAAGAAGAATATCATTAACTGCTTGATGACATTGAGGGATTACGGAAATAAAAAAGGACATCCGAACACAACAGCCGATAAATTAAAGAATTCTAACAAATATTGCTAGTTAGTCTAAGTACAAGTTATATATTCGATTTTGTTTGCTGTTTAAGAGATACGATTCATAAATCTTTCCTAGCCGAAATAAATTTTCTGAAACATTGCTGAAACATACGAGTAATAAATTACTATTCAGGTTTTTGCTAAATGGAAACAGTATTGTTTTTCATGTTTTTCTTTTGTGCTCATTCAGGAAATAAATATTGTAGACTCTTATAACGTGATTACTAATGGACTGCGGGGCAGATATTTAGTAAATATGATTAGTGAAAGTCGAGTATTTATTAAATGAAAAAAAAGTACAGAATTTTTTGATTTCATGATAATGTTAAAAAAGAACACATTCTTCTGAGTTGCCTGGAACTTATTTAAGTGTAAATCAACACAATTTTCGTTTTCTGGTTATTGTTTTGTAGAAATACAAATGACGTTTTGCATTGTAACGGAAAGAAGGACGTCTTGGCTTCCAGTTTGCAAAGGGAATTCAGTGAATTGAACGTTTGGAATTTGCATATGGAGTCGGGGCACGTTAGCTATGCGAATGCCATCTTGGTCGGTCAAATTTTCAACAGGCCTACTCTGTTAAGCATGCATGTTGACGGATGAAACTGAATTCTGAATAAAAATTTAATTACATTCTATATTTAGCAGAACTATTTACCGGAGTTCTAGATATCATTAATAACTCTGTTTAATTTTAAAAATCTTTATTTCATATTTTTTATTTAGTTCATATTTTGTTTGCGGAATAAATCTGTATGTAAATGTGTTTAATTAAAATAAATAAGTACATATATTGTTTTTTTAAAATTATGAATTGTTTAAGCTTTTTCATGTAATAAATAAAGATATACTTGTGGTTTCGTTAGAATCATAATCCAGTTGCTAACTAGACACTGCACTATCCTATGTAATAAAGTAAATTAACTAGTTTCAGTAATTAGAATAACGT
Organism: Calosoma granatense; assembly: GCA_022063505.1. Taxonomy (NCBI): domain Eukaryota; kingdom Metazoa; phylum Arthropoda; class Insecta; order Coleoptera; family Carabidae; genus Calosoma; species Calosoma granatense. Next base: position 3,431,802 of record JAGJTL010000039.1, read on the forward strand.
TAGCTAAACTGAAATACCAGCTTATCGTAATCCGTTTGACATCGAATGTGCATCTATTCTAATTAAAACTTGATCTAATTTATAGCCTTTATATGTATCAGACATAAATAACTCTAATGTTACATCAGTTCTAATCGGCCAGAATCAAGATTCAATGCTGAATTATCGTTTTTCATTTATATATGTTATATATATA